>PVIH01003924.1:0-150092 GCA_004025045.1 Sigmodon hispidus
TATTCTAGTTTGGCAGCCATGCTGTTTTAGCGTCTGTATAACTTCTGACCAAGCCCTTCTAGCTTTCATCATTTCCATTGAATAGTCAGGCGTTATTCTGATGGGTCTGCCTTTATATGTGAGTTGGCCCTTTTCTTTTGCAGCTCTTAAAATTTTTTCTTTGTTCTGTATGTTTTGTGGCTTGATTATAATGTGGCACGCTGACTTTTTTTGGGGATCATTTCTATTTGGTGTTCTGTAAGCTTCTTGTATCTTTATTGGCATTTCCTTCTTCAGGTTAGGGAAGTTTTCTTCTATGATTTTATTGAAAATATTATCTGTGCCTTTGAGCTGGTATTCTTCTCCTTCTTCTATTCCTATTATTCTCAAATTAGGTCTTTTCATGGTGTCCCAGATTTCCTGAACATTTTGAGTTATGGCTTTTTTAGTTTTACTATTTTCGTTGACTGATATATCTATTTGAGCTACTGAGTCTTCCACTTCAGAGATTCTATCTTCCATCTCTTGAACTCTGTGTGTTATGCTTGTATCTGTAGTTCCAGCTTTTTTCTTCAGGTTTTCTATTTCAATCTTTGCCTCATTTTGTGCCTTTTTTATTACTTCTATTTCAGCTTTTATTTCAGCTTTTAGTTCCTGGCATGTTTCTTTCATAGATTTGTTCATCTCTTCCAATTTTTTGTTTGTATTTTCTTCTATTTCCTTAAGGCTTTTTTTCATATCTTCTTTGAGAACTTCGATGATCATCAAAAAGGAATTTTTGGTGTTGCTTCCTTCTGTTTCCTCTTCATTGCTCAGTTCAGGTCTTGTATTTGTAAGATCGCCACTCTCTTCTGGAGTTACCATGTTGTCCTTTGTATTGTTATGTAATTTTTTGCACTGACGTTTGCCCATGGCTTCAGTGGTTCATGATTAGATAGCTCTTGGTCAGTTGTGGCACTTGGATTTGTGTGCCTCCTGTCATCCCTCTGGTCAGTGTCTGAGTCTGCCCTTCAGAGACCCCTGCAGATGTTGGCTTGCTCAGTTCGAGGTGGTGGTGGGTAGCCCTGCAACTTCCCTCAGCAGGAGCTGCAGGTCTGGTGACCTGCAGAGTTTATCTGCCCCTGCTCCAGAGTGCATTGGGACTCTGCAGACAGCTTTTGGTCCCGGGAGCGGAACTGGAAGCTATGCAGTTTTTTTCTTTATTGTTTTTTTGAAAATCAATATCAAACTTAATATAAAAAAGCAAAACATCTAGGATATCAAAAAACCCCATACATCAATAAAATTTCTCTTTTATCTAAAATACATGAAACATAAAAAATAAAATCTAAAGCTCCTCATGCCACATTAGGCTCAGCTACAGATGAAGAAAGCACAGTAGTTCACAGCTAATGCCCACAAATGCACTATGGCCACCACAAATTTCTGCTAAGCAACTCTTCTACAATAAGACCAGAAGAGTGTTTTGTGTGTGTGTGTGTGTGTGTGTGTGTGTGTGTGTGTTTTAAATCACTTTATTCACCCATCATCTTTCAATGAAATAAGAATGTTATTTTTTTCTTAAAGCCTACTAATGAGTGAGTACATCCCCTGCTTGTCTTATTAGGCTTGTAAGACCATGTACCTGAGAATATTCTCCAAATCTATCTACTTGCCTGCAAATTTTAGGATATTATTTTTTATCTGACTGCTGAGTAGTATTCCACTGTGTAGATGTACTACACCTTGTTAATCCATTCCTCAGATGAGAAGCAACTAGGTTGTTTCCATGTTCTTGCTGTTACAAATAATGCTGCTATGAACATAGTTGAGCTAATCCTTTTGGGGTGTGAATGTGTATCTTTAGGGTATATGCCCAATAGTGGTATTGCTGAATCCTTGGAGAGACTGATTTGGAGTTTTCCGAAAAACTGCCATCCTGCATTCCAGAGTGGCTGAATAAGCTTAAACTTATGTTCATAGCAGCATTATTCATAATAGCAAGAACCTGTAAACAACCTAGATACCCTAACAGAAGAATGGATTAAGAAACTGTGGTACATCTATACCAGGATTACTACTCAGCTGTAAGAAAAAAGGACATTCTAAAATTTGCAGGCAAATGGATGGATTTGGAGAATATCCTCCTGAGGGTGGTATCACAAACCCAGAAAGATAAGAAAGGGATGTACTCACTCATTAGTGGACTTTAAACAAAAAGCTAAGCATGTCCCAGCTGCAAACCACAACCACTGAACAGCTTGGGATCTGAAACATCTTGGACCAGTACCTTGGAGCCCATTCCTCCCAGAGGAACAATTTACCCAGTCTTGATGTTGGGGTGAGGAAAGCAGATCTGCCTGGAGTGGATGCTGAACTAAGCCACCTTGGGACCTTGGGACCTCCTGCCCTTGCTGGGGAGGAGATAGTGATGGGGAGAAAAAACATTCTACTTTTCTAAATAAGTAATGGTTGTTGTAACTTCTCCAAAGTTGTCAAAGGAAGAAACAACATGAAGAGAAAATGCAAACATTTACTCTTGGGGAGCATAGAAAAAGTCTATTGTAGGGAACTTGCTTTCACTGAGTCTTCTTCAAATATCCTCACGTTCCTTTCAGAAAATAAGAAAGTAAATCATCTCACTTTGGCATCCTGGCATTTCAGTGATATTTTTGTTCTGTTACAACAGTATCTGCCTCTGCTAAATTTTACATTAATTTTTCTAATTTTTAATTATTTTTTTTGCTATGTTGGCGTTATCTTATTAGTTATTTACTATCATGCATATTTCAAGTAGTTCCTTAATGTCACTTTTAATTATTATGGACTGGGAAACATATAAATCAATAATGAATAAAATAATATAAACACAGAGAGATTTTATAAAAGGAAAGAGCTAGCTAGCAATATGCCTAAGGCATAGTCCAGTAAGCATAAAATTAATATAAGCCTTTGTGTGATTATTTGGGAATAGTCGGTCTAGGACTGCATGTTTGTGGGTCTGAACCATCAGCAGGATGGGCCAGAAAACTCTTCTGCAAATGGCAAATGGCATACCAACATGGGGCCCTAACATCCATATAAAGCCTGAGAAAGCTTAAAATCGGTTCTTGGATCACAGAAAATGGGGAGTCAAAAGCAGCTTCCGAATTGTGTCTCTCAAGGGGCCATGGTACAGCGATGGCGTGCAGGCTTGAATTACAAAATGCTGGGTTTGCAGTGTGTGAATGTGTGAGTGTATGTGTATGTATGTATGTGTGTGAGTATGTAAGCTGCAACAAAGCCAGTTCCCAAAGTCTACAGAACACTTAGTATAAGCAACAAGCTGAAAATGGTAGATTTAAGGTTACTGTTTATACTAAACAAAAGGGGAACAGAGTCAAAGATGCATTCTTGGTAGCAGTATTTTCTGGGACTGTTCTGTTTGCTGGCAATGAGCATATGCAGCTCCTTTAAGAGAGGCTTCCTGACTCACCTTTATCAGCAAATATTGTGTGGCTCTTTAAGAGACTCTGCTACCAAATGCTTAAGTAGAGGGAGCATTGGGCAGTGGTGCTCTACTTGGTGGCAGTGTGAAACCTAAAATTCTCTAGAATAGCGCTGGTAAAATTTCCACAGTATTTAATACTATTCTAGGAACTGGGAAGATAAGAGTGGCTCTGCTTCCTCCACCATATTGAAAAGTCACTGAGTGATGCAGAGTCAGCAGGCAAATCAGTACTTTACAGTCTAGCATTTTAAAAGCTTTTCTTGTTAGAAAAGGATTAATGATATGCAATAAAACAGATTTAGTTGGAGAAAACCTCTAAATGGGTAACAATGGATGTAAAAAAGAATATATAGTCTTGGAGAGAGAAAAAAAGATGGAGAAATTCCTTTAAAAATGAAAGATAGAGTAACAAAAGTATAATAAGCCACATAAAGATGAAAAATAGACAGAGTCTGGATATGGTAATTATTGAGATTTTGTTTAATCTTTTAACTGTTAATGAGCTAACTGCAGAAAGACAATTGATTCCAAAGGCTGCTAAGTTAAACAAACATATATATTTTAAAGGTATCTTGACTTTGAAATGTGTGTCTAAGGATAGGTTGCATTGGAAAAGAGTTTCTGCTTTTGTTTCCACAGAAGATGAGAACCTGTGGATTGCTTCCAGGCTAATATGGTTTGATCAACCAAGAACTCCTGATTTTTGATGGGAAGAGATGTTCACATCAGCATCAAGGCTGCTGACTAAGATGATCCAGCCTCAAGAAAGTCATAAGATTGCCAGTGCCCCTCAATCAGCAGGAAGTAGTAATAGGAAGCTATTCTCAAATTTCCCAAATATTGTTTATAAATGTTTGTTTCCATTATAAATTGGTAATTGTAGTCTGAAGTTTCTGGCCTGATGTTTCTGGCCTAGCCCTAAGTTTCTGACCAGCAGACATACAGAACTTCAGAAACACACAGGTGCTTACATTAATTTTATGATGATTGATCTAGGTCCCAGGCATATAACTTTTAAATCCCTCATCTTAACTCACTCCATGATTCTTATCTTATTCAGCCATGCAGCTTGGTACCTTTTCTCAGCAGCATTTCAACTTTTTTCCTCTGCATCTCCTAGCATCTCTGCTCTGTTGTTCCTGTTCCCAAAGTTTCCTTAGTCTGGTAGCCCTGCCCACACTTCCTGTCTGCCTTCAGCCAATCATCATTTTTATTAAACTAGTAGGCAGGACATTTATTTACAATGAAACAGAACACAATCCCACTACATTAAATGGTAAAAGTTTATCTCTTTTTAGAAAAAAAGGGGGATATGATATAGAAATGATTAAAAAATATAGATTATTGAATTTACTTTAATCCAAAAAACAGCTGTTAATCTCAAAATATTTGAAATTGATATGGATTTTGGTTTGTTGATACAAATTTAAGGTCAGTTTTGATATATTGTATGTATATTTCTACTCTTGTTTAAGGTATTATATTTATGTAACTCATTTAAAATTATAATGTATAATTAAGAAATGCAGATTAATAGACACCTATGATAACCAAACTTATAGTCATGTTAGTTAGGTTTTTATATGTATATGAAGATATATTTCAATTAGATAGGTAATCTTTAAATGCGTCAAAGACCTACAGAATATGGCATTTAAAATATTTTAAAAACTTAGACTTTTATGGACAGTGAGACAGGTCTGCTCCTGGCAGTACAAATCTACTTGAAGAGAATGATGGGCATTGAAGAAATTCAATATGAAATTTACTTTCTTTGTGGCAAAGTTAGCCATTGGACAAAAAATTGTTTTTGTACTGACTACTTGACAGTATGCTGTATAAAGTAGACATGCAGGACCTATAGGAACGTAACTTCTGAACTTTGGCAGAACAAGTCGAGATGGTCCTTCAGGTTCTGGCTTTGCAGAGAAAACTGTCAGATATTCTTCAGGACACAAGGATGAGCTATGCCAGAATAGGCAGAGCAGTCTTTCAGATTTCCTGTTTCACTGAAAGGTATGCCAGACACTCTGGGCCTGCAGGCTGAAGATGAATGCCTTAACATTATAAAGGAACCCTTAGTGACTGCTCAGACAGACAGATATCATCTCTGTCATTTCTAGATTTTGGAAGTTGCTTATAATTTCTGTTTACTCAGATAATATTATATCCTTCTGTGATCATTGGTGTAGGTGAAGATTAGATAGTTACAAGTATAGTTTTCTTTAGTTATTATAAAAGATATATTAGATATGAAACTTTAGACTTACAAGGATAAGGTAGATGATAGAATATTTTTCTTAATTTTGCTAAATACAAATAGACTAGATATTGGAAATATAATACTTGCTTGATAACTGTTTTGTTATATGTAATGTTGCTATGTTAAAACTGAAACATTCCTTTTTGATTAGACAGAAAAGAGAAAGTAATGTGAGATGTCTTTTTTTCTGTATGCTGTGAATAAAAAGACTGTTTTGGCCTATGGCAGGCATCTTAGAAATAGGTGAGGAAATCAGAGCATAGATAAGGGAAAGAGGGCAGAATCAAAAGGGAGATGCCATCCAGCTGCCCAAGAATCAATCTGTAAAGTAGTACATGTAAGCCATGGGACACATATCAAAACAGATTAATGAAAATAAGTTGAATTAAGATGAAAGAACTAGCTAGCAATGTGCCTGAGCCCTAGGCTGAACAGCATGAAATTAATATAAACCTTTGTGTGATTATTTAGGGCTAAGGAGGATCTGAACCTTTGGACCTTGGGCTGGACAGGCCAGAAATTCATTCTACACAAGACAGGTTAGTGAGAGAGCCATTGTAGATTTGTGGTTCAAGAAATGTGCTCCTGGGTTGTAATGGATGGCAGACAAATCTCTTCTGTGTAATTGTATTATCCCAGCTAAGTTACCCAATGTATTGGATGTGTACTACTTTATAAAAGTGAAAAAATTCTATGTTAACATATATGAATATCTTAAATTATACCTAGCACACAGGGGAATTCAATATAGGGTGCTTCTTTTTCTTTGTTCTTTCTTTATCTAAGGACAAGATAGAAAATGTCAGAGAAAGCATGATAAAAAGACACTAAATATTGTGAGCTATATGTAATAAGTGTAATCTTAGGAAATTTTGATGAAAAGGCAAAAGACCAAAATAATGAGAAATACCACCTGTTATTCTATGTCACAAGATAAATAGACTTGAGGGTTTATTGTGTCTTTTCTCAGACAGAATGGCCTACACAGAAGCAGAAGCATGTGCTCTACCATTTAACAATACAGGTTTTTCTTTTCTGTGAGGACAAACATCATGGGATACATTATCTTTAATGACTGTCCAATCATCTACAACAAAGGACCTGCATATATGCATTTAACAAAATCTTGTGATTATTTCTTATGTTTTAAGCACCAAAAATTAAAAATAGAACAAAGTAAATTATATGATATCATTTTTTCTTACTGCTGAGTAGCACTCCATTGTGTAGACGTACCACACTTTGTTAATCCATTCTTCAGTTGAGGGACATATAGGTTGTTTCCAGATTATTGCTATTACAAATAACACTGCTACGAACATAGTTGAGTTAATGCCTTTGGAGTGTGACTGTGCATCTATAGGGTATACACCCAGAAGTGGTAATCCTGGGTCTTTGAGGAGATTGATTCTCAATTTTCTGAGAAACTGCCATAATATTGCATTCCAAAGTGGCTGAACAAGCTTACACTCCCACCAACAATGGAGGAGTGTTCCCCTTGCTCCACATCCTGTCCAGCGTAGGCTGTCCTCTGTGTCTTTTATCTTAGCCAATCTAACAGGTGTCAGTTGGTATCTCAAAGTTGTCTTTATTTTCATTTCTCTGATGGCTAAAGTTGATGAGCACTTTTTCAGGTGCCTTTCATGCATTTGTAATTCTTCTGCTAGAATTCCCTTTTTAGATCTGAACCCCATTTTTTGATTGGGTTATTCAAGGTTTTGGGCTCTAAATTCTTGAGTTCTTTATATATCTTAGAGATGACTCCTTGGATCCCACACCTCCTAGAGGAACACCTGACTCAGTCTTGATGTTGGGGGGAGAAAACTGGATCTTCCAGGAGTGGAGGCTGAACTAAGCAATATTGGGACAGTTGGACCTTGGGACCACCTGCCACCTGCTGGGGGTGGGGGGATGGGGAGTTGTGGAGAAGAGAGAATGACCTGATATGTTGGGAGGGGGAAAGGACCTTGAATAAGCATATACAGGATAGAAAGTGTGACTTCTTTGTTCATAATAATAAATAAATTAATTAATTAATTAATAAGAAAAAGAAAAGTCAGTGCCGAGGAGTCAGCAGCCAAAGTAGTACTTCTGTTCCAGTTACATAGCTTGGCAACTTTAAAACTCTCCTGGTTAAAAAAAAAAAAAAAAAAACAGAAACAAAATTTCAGCTGGTGGTTTCTAATTGTTTAAAACTACCATTTCTTACATTTTCTTGCTATTTAAGACTGAAGCAAGAGGTTTTCCTCTGTCTTTCCTGGCCTTTCTCAGTCTGGCAGGGTTCTATAATGGCTTATAAAATAATTGACTCAGAGGCTTAATATTAATTACAAACTATTGCTAACTAGCTCTTTCATCTTAATATATTTCTATTAATCTATGTATTGCCACGTCTCATGGCTTAACTTGTGTTTTATTACAGAAAACCACATAACAATAAATGTCATTCCACAAAAACTTTTAGAAACAACTTATGTTAATTTTCCTAACAAGTAATGCTGGAAATCAAATGAAAAGGTGTGAATGCTGAAAGACTCCTAAGACACACAGCAATATAAAGTAAACAGAGTGTGAGCAGGCTAAGTATTTTTTTTTCTCAGCCATTTCTTTTCTTTGCATGCTGCATTTTGCAGTTACAAAGCAAGGACCAATTATTTTTTTATTTGTCTCAAAAGATAATTTTATTAAAAATTTAAAGGAATCACAAATCTAAACTTTAATATATAAAAAACAACCAGTCAGTTCTATTTTAAATCCTTGGGATACATACCTACTCACCAACAGTTTTATATATTAGGAAGCTGAAGGCAGAAATGGGAACAAGGAATTAATCACCACCTTTGATCACGAAGTCATCCTAGCAAGAAAGGTACATCAGCCAGCAATAGCCAAGCTGCCACTGTTGTTGTTTCATAACCTCAACAAGTCCCTTGTTCAATTCTAGTAAAGTGTCTTTATAAACTTCAGATTGTCATTAATAAAGACAACTTCTCCTAACCTTGTTATTACTTTAAAGCTTTGTTTTAGCTGTGATGTATACCAAAACCCATGAGCACATTTCCCACATTAAGATTAAAACAACTTGAGCTAACTCCTGGGACTCACCTGTTTTCTTAATCATTAACCTAAGCCACAGTCTATATGGCTCATCACAAGAAACTCCTAAGTCCTAGCTGCATGACACTTCCTTGTTCTTATTTTCCATCCTCTGCAACCCCTGCTTTATCAGGTATGGAGCAACATCATAACACTTTATCTATATTAATTTTCCCACTAAATTAAACTCTATTACAATCCTTACAACACTACTTAAAAATCCTCAGTCTTCAAAATTCTATTTGAGTTGACACTATCATAATATAGAAATTATCTTCAAAATAATCCACAAGTAAAAATGCCTAGTAGAAGGGGATATTTTCATAACATTATCAAACTGCACTAAAGGCAGTGGGGGAATCCTTCTCATACCCATTCACTCTATGCTGGATAACAGAGGAAAATAGCAGCCACAAACATGAAAAAGCATAGTAATAGCAAGAGACAATCTAGAAAGGAAACGCTTGGGGCCTTGCCTACCAGAGATTTACTCATGAGTGCCCTGCATCCTGGTGGGCTATTCTCCTGAAGTCAATTATCACTTGCTACTCCTCTGACATGGTCACTGGCAGATATGTTCAAATTTCACCTGGAAATAAGCAAAAAGTGCATCTGAGAAGACAACCAAAGTACACTAGTGATTCTGTCAAAGCAAGTTGTGCCAAAGAACAGCTAGCAGCAGTCAGTTTCTGACAATCATGAATGTACCAGGAACTATACTCCTTATATACTGCCCCCCAAACAGACATAACTAGATTCCTAGTTCTGAAGATGACAGCATCCACAAAAGAAGCCTGAGCTTGTGAGTGGTATCACAAGAAACACTGAAAAAGAGGAAAAGGCTGTGTTGAATGATGAAAAGACTTACCTGATCCTTAGAGCAGAACTGCTGTGTAGACAGTCCAGGAACATATCTTTAAAGATGCTTGGACCAATCTTCCCTTTGCTGAGATGAGTGAAAAGGAAATGCTTTGGCATGTATAAAACATGTTCCCCTAGATCTAAAGTCCCAGAAGCTTATAAAATGTTCAGAGCAATCATAATTAATTTTTATTTTTATTTTCTTTTGTAGATCTGGGTCAAAGAAATAAAATAATTCAGTCTATAAGCTTGTCTGATTATAAATCATTTCATTCAGAAAAATTTATGAATAAATTGTAAAGTAGCAGAACTCATTGAGATCAATGTGAACACAAGTATATGCAAACACACACACATATACACACACAACCTACAAATACAACATAGCTTCTAATATCATAGGCTCAAAATGTCTTAGAAAAGACAAATAAAGAAACAAGGTCATGATAAAGTTAATTATAGTTGAACATGTGTGCATGATGTTAGCTATAGAGCAGGTAACTTGAACCAAATTTCAATGTGTGATCGTGAAAACACAGTGCTAATTAGTGGACAGACACAAACAATGAAAATGGAAGCCATTGGCAAGTGAGAAAAGTACTGATAACTAGGAAAGGGAAAAGATAACAGGTTTGGCACATAATGGGTGGTTAGTCACATATGAGTGGATAAAACACTGAGTTAATTAAGAAATGATAACTACTCTTGAGGCATGGACAGTTGTCAGCATAGTAGACAGGGAGATGGAAGATTTACTTAAGGATATTAAAAAATGCTGAAGATAGTATGAAGAAAAGTTTGAATTATTTGACTTTAGGAGAGAGGTAGGAGCACTAAAAAGAATCTGAACCTTGAGAGAAGCTGTGTAACAAAGCATACTGAACTTCCTTTGCTGCTTAGAGGAAATTTGAACTTCTCTTCACATCTTACATGAATAAGGAGGAGTTATCACATTCTTTATTTTAGAGATATGTGCCTGATAGGAACAAAGATGAACTAGAGAAAGACGAGAAAGAAGGAAGGTGTGAGACAACAGTCTCATTGTGGCCAAAATATCAGGCTTGTAGAACAAATATTAAAGGGAGATTCAAATCAAATCAGAGAACCAAGCACAAGTGATATAGAGAAGAGACTGTGACTGGAAGGGACGGGAGGGGAAGGGATCTTGAATAAGGGTATACATGGATAAAAAGTATGACTTTATTCATAACAATAAATAAATAAAGAAAAATCTAAAAAAAGAAAAAGTGTTCAGCATCTTTAGCCATCAGAGAAATGCAAATCAAAACAACTTTGAGATACCACCTTACACCTGTCAGATTAGCTAAGATAAAAGACACAAAGGACAGCCTATGCTGGAGATGATGCAATGCAAGGGGAACACTCCTCCATTGTTGGTGGGATGTAAGCTTGTTCAGCCACTCTGGAATGCAACATGGTGGTTTCTCAGAAAACTGGGAATCAATCTCCCTAAAGACCCAGCAATAGCACTACTGGGCATATACCCTAAAGATGCACATTCACACTCCAAAGGCATTAGCTTAACTATGTTCATAGCAGCATTATTCATAATAGCAAGATCCTGGAAACAACCTAGATGTCCCTCAACTGAAGAATGGATTAACAAACTATGGTACATTTATACACAACAGTGAGAAAAAATGATATCCTAAAATTTGCAGGCAAATGGATGGCTTTAGAGAATATCCTCCTGAATGAGGTCTCACAAACTCAGAAAGATAAAGAAGGGATGTACTCATTCATTAGTGGACTTTAAACAAAAAAGCTAAGTATGTCCAAGCTTCAAATCACAAACACTGAACAGCTTGTGATCTGAAACACCTTGGACTGGCACCTTGGGGACAATTCCCTCCAGAGAAAAACCTGACTCAGTCTTGATGTGGGGGTGAGGAAAGCAAATCTGCCTGGAGTGGATGTTGAACTAAGCCACTTTGGGACCTTGTGGCTTCCTGCCCTTGCTGGGGAGGAGATAAACTGAGGGAGAGAAGAGTGAGGGATTGGGAGGGTCAGAAGAGGAAAGAGAGCCTGAACACAGGCATACATGGTTAAAAAAAAAAAAGTAAGACTTTTTTTCATAATATAAAAAAGACCCAAGCACAAAGAAATTCATCAATTCAATAGCTTAGGGTTCCCCTTCTAATTGAATGCACAAAATGAGAGATAGAAGAGATAATATACTGACTTTGGGGTCATTTTCAATATTTTATGTTGTTCCAAACCAAATAAAAAGTACAAAAATAATATATATATTAAGAAAGTATAGGAATAAAGGAAAACCAGAAGCAATATCAGAGGCTGAAAATACAAAGGCAGGAATGACCATAATGTCAAATGGCAAAGTATTGAGGAATAAAATAAATATTAGTATGTATAAATGAGATCTGGCAGATAGATCACTGGTGGCCTGAATAACATCTGTGTCAGCAGAATAGTGTGGGCAGACAACAGAGAGCAGCTGGCAGAGGGAAGGAAAATGGGAACCAAGGGTAAGGTATCAAATGCCCAGAGACTGCTACCTTACACATTGTTAGCAATATCTTGCAAAACATCACCATATTGGGATACTGTTCTAAAATTTAAAATTCATCTGGTTACCCAAGGACCACTTAGTTATAATTAGAAGAACATATGCACAATATTCAAAGCTCTCCACTAGATGGAATGCATCACACTGGCAATACAAAAACTGTCTAGAATATGAGTCCCAATACATTAGAAAGTACAACTGTCTTGTCTCTCATTGTCCTATTATACCTAGCAGTGACAATCATTAAATAAGCAAAAGAATGTCTCTTTTGTGAGCCTTTTTTTAAATTACCTTATCATGCCAGCATAAATTCCATTCTTTTTCAAGGTTCAGAGAATGAAAAAAGTCATCTTCCATTTTTAATGTTTCTTTCTCTTTTATGTGTGTGTGTGTGTACACATATGCAGTCACACATATATATCTAAATATACATATGTTATACACACATATTTATAGCTGAAAATACTAACAAAGTTAATGTATGTAGAAAAAAGAGATAAAGAGGAAAGAATCATCAATGTGATAAAATGTGTTAGCTCTGTTTGGATATCATTCTAAAATTAATTTTATACATATACATGCATATCTGAATGGAATATTTGTCTGTTATGCTTCATCAAAGCAGCAGATCTTATATAAGATATAATCTTATTCCATTATTTTTTGTCTTCAGACCACCTTTTACTTCTGAACTATGCCATCAATCAGGAAGGGGAGATTAATATGAGCAAGGAAAAAAAAGAAGCAAAGTGGAGTTCATAAAGACAAGATTAAATCTGCAGGGACTCATGAACCCACATCTGTCTTTCACAGAAAGCTCCTGAAAATCTCTCACTTCAGTGATACAATTTTCTTGAAGGTCTGCTGAACAATGAGCTATGACCCTTTCCCAAGGTTTCAGGAGAGAGAGGGAAAGATCCAGAAAAACTTAGAGATGAGTCTGAAGATCTATCACACCTTGCAAGAAGTGCAACTGTAACTAGTAACGAGTCACATGTTAACTTGGCTACCGCTTCTCTTTTACATCCCAAATGTCACTCAGATTTCCTTTATTGACAGTCCCAATGCTAGACTACACAGGAAAAGTAATTCTGGAAAACTAGCTGTAGATAGATAAGTAGACACACAAAAAAATCACTACAATCTTTCAATAATCTGACACCATACATTATCTCTTTTATCCAGAGATAACTTTCAAATACAAGTAATATTAAAACCCTGTGTTCAGGGAACATCATACCAATGTTCCTTAAATAGTCAAAAATATTCTAACCCTCTCCCACAACAACAATGATGATGATAATTATATTGAACAGTAATAATAATAATAGTCATCCTTCCCACTTTATAGTATTTGTGTGTCATTGGGCAGCCACACTCTTCCAAGGTATACCAATTTAAATACCAAGATGAATTTACTTATTATTATCACATTGTTAGATCATATCATTATAGAATAAAAAAAATGTAAAAATATTCAGTAACAAGTTTAAACCAAATTAATGGAAACATATGATTTTTATAATCCTTATATATGAAACAAAGTACCCAATAGTGCTTGCTGTTTTTCAATATTTTTGCTACCAATGTTATATGTAATTCCCTCTTAGCAAGCACCTTGATAAGTTTAGTGACCCAAATTTTACTCCTGAGATCTTAAAAACATTAGTCATTCTACCATTATATAAATTATAAAATTGTCAGACAGTAAGGATTATTGAAGATTAAGAGACAAGAAAAAGGTGGGCAATGAATGAGGAACAAAAGCTGGTATTATTTGCTGACCTCCATTTTTCCCAACATGTGCTCCCACATACATGTGTATGTAAAAACACACACATGCACATAAACAACATGCACACTCACATGCACATATGCAAAATAATCATGGGAGAAGTCACTCCCACATTATGAATATTTTTACACCTGTAGATACTATTGAAGAAGCAGCATTTTATACTAATTTAGAACATATATTACTTCTTTATTGACACTATTTCAGCCGGCAAGGTGTGCCTAGGTGAGTAATCACACTGAGTTTTCAAAGATAGGCCATCCTATAGCCTATCAAGCCAGATGCCTCAAAATAATAGAGAATATAATAAAACCAATAAATTCCACAAACCTTGGCCTATTTTAGTGTTGCAAAGGTAGTTAAAAAAAAACTATGGGAAATTTTATCACAGTGACTAAGTGATCTTTAGGACCACATATATTGGAGTTTTTTGTGAGAGGTAGAATTGAGACAAATGGAGACAAATTCATATCTATGAGATATTTATTCCAAAAAAACCTCAAAAAACAAACAAAAAAAAAAAAAACAAATCTTGGAGCTTTCCAAGAGGGAGCATGATCCCACAAAGCCAATGTGCTAAAGTTGGTTGGCCAGCTGCCACAAAAAAAAAAAAAAAAAAAAAAAAAAATGGGGCTGGTGAATGGAAACCACTCACCAGCATTATCACAACTATAGACAATGCACAAATCCAATAGGCAGGGGAAAGAATGGCTGTCCCCTTTGCAGTCTTTATTAGGCTGTTTAGCTAATTGCACTAATCTGAAACAAAATGGATAGCCTCCACTCTGTCTGTTTAGAGAAGTTATGTTTAACATGTGCCCTGATTATGCTTCCTCTACGTTCTTAGCAATAATATCTAACCAATAGATAACTGACTATGAAGTAATGTAAAGTAATGCCTCTAGTCATTTCTCCTTTAGTTTTGCTTACAAAATAACTCACTTTTGTTCTTTAAAGATACAGCATGGTCGTATACTACTATTTCAGTTCTGTCATTCAATTAACATCAGAACAGGACTTAGAGTTATCAACAAACCAGGGTAAAACATTTTTAAGCTTCAAGGCACATATTACGATTCATCTTGCATACAGAAGTCCCTCAACAAATGGCATTAATTTAAAATCCTAACATTAACTCTCAACAAATATCATTAATTTAAAAAAAGCATTCTATTACATTTACTATTTAAACTTTTGTAAAATATAATTATATGACATTCTTTCCTCTTCCCCAAGCCACACAATATCTTCTATCTTACTGCTTGCTCACCCAACTTCATGTTTATTTCTCTTTCTGAAAAACAAAGCAAACCAAAAGAAAAACCAAAATGTAAAAACACCAAACCATAACAATAAAACAACAAAAATACTACTAATAATAAAAAGGACATGGAGTAGATTTTGTGTTGGTGTACTACTTATTCCTAAACATGAGGCCTGCCCTGTAGAGTAGTTGACATATACAATATCACTCCTTTGGAGAAAACTAGTTTTATTCTTGCCAGCAAACTGCTTCTTGGTTAGGGGTGGAACTTGGTGCCCAGTTTCCTTTCTCCATACTTCGATTTTGTTTGCTTTGAACTTCTCCAGATATTCTCTGTGTTGTCACAGTAACTGTGAGTACATATCTGTATCAGTTCTGTTGTGTCTGGAAGATGCTGTTTCCTTGTAGTCATCCTCAACATCTGGCTCTTACAGTCTTTCTACCTTCTGTTCCTTCTAGATCCCTAAGCCTTGAAAGGAAGGGATTTTACATAGACATCCGACTTATAACCAAGTAGTGGTATGAAATCTCTTTCTGTCTATATGTAATACAAGTCTGAGTCCCAATAAGGCACATATTTTAAATTAATAATTTCGTTGCCTCTTGGGCTAAAAGAAGACCAAATGGAGAAAAAGACTGAGATAAAACTGTTCACTTTTTTGGCATTTGATTTTAAAACTATTTGAATATGTTGCCTATTTTAATTATTTGCTTTTTTAAAGTTTTCACTAGATTGAGCACTGTAGATTCAGAATCTACTACTTAAAAAGGGAATTCCACTGTTCACAATTTAAAATTTTAAATGTATTTTACCTTTACTTCAACTTACTACATTAGAGAGTTTAGATTCCATATTAGAATGGAGAGTGACTTTCTTTTATATCTCCCAGAGAGTTTTCACATCCTTAAAGTAAGCCATGCTTACATAATCCATGCATTAACCTTTTGAAAATGTCATTATGTATGCATATTCACCCAGTGCCAGTGAAAATCAGATGTTACTCAAATACACTCTACTGTGTAGTCATGTCAAACACACTTCTGACTTATTTTCCTCACCAATTAATTGTTTTGAAGGAAGTCTCACTAAAAGTTCAGAGAGAAACTACATCATAAGGGTTTGAAGTAATAGCTTTCTTCTTACAGCAGAAATGTGTGTGTTAAATCTCCAACATATAACAAGAGTAGGTATGATTTCCAGTCATGTCATCTTTTGATGAAGATTTCTCTAATAGCTCAGAGACATTCATGAATATTTATGAACTTTTAGATTAACTAGTGGGTCTTCATGTATTTATTGCTTCATGATTTTTCACATTTTATTTAGAATCCCTACAGTTTCTCAAATGTCTTCTTGGAATAAATATATAAATGCATAAATAATGAATGAAAGAATGATGGGGTTTTGATTAACATTGTGGTTGATCAATTTAGAGCCCTTATTATTATATATTAATAAATTTCACATATGTGTTTCCAATTTTAAGCATTCTTATCTCTTTCAGTCACCTATATATTGTCTATGTCATCTCTTCTCTTTTATTAAATGTTCCTTATCTCTGCAACAGTCAACACTGTCTTCCCTTAGCCCTGGTATTTTTTTTTTCATTTACACATATACCAGGTATTCTCTTACTTTGTGATTTTTGAGCACCTTCATTATACTAATCCCAAAATTTATTACATATTATATCTCTGCTTTAAATTTTGAACTAATAAACTTAACTACTAATTCAATCCTTCCACTCATATGTTGATTGATAGCTAAAAATTAACATGTCAAAATTTAATTCCTGATTGCCATATACCCTCAAATTCACTGATTAAGCAGTCTTCTGCACTATCCGTAATGACTATTCTATCTCTTTAACAAGATCAAAAGCTTTGTTATTTTTCTTTTCCTTCACATCCCAAAACTCTAATCCTGCACAGATTCATATCAACAACTTTCCTCTCTCTATTTCCTAGAACATCCAAATTAAACTAGCTTCAAGTCTTACCTCCATCTGAAATCCTAGCCAGAACATAACTCCTAGAGTTATTTTCTATATTGCTATTGGGCCTTATTACTCAGTTCTCCAAATCCTAGAGTGAACATAATACTATTGTTGTTAGTATTTCCTTCCTTTCTTCCTTCTTTTCTTTATTGACAGAATATTTCAATATAGCACAGTTGAGAGCAAAGTCATGATTTTCCTGCCTCCACCTCCCAATTTCTAAAATTACAAGTATGTGTCAACATGCCCAGATTTTTATCCTTATTAATGTGGCAAAATTAAGGAGTTTAAAGAAGTCATAAAGAATATCAAATGAGATATAAGAGAGTTTATATAAATAAAAAAATTAATGTGATATTTTAATATGAGTTATTCTCTACTGGAAAGGGATAGTAAGATACAGCAAAAGGTGAGCTCAATCTAGGTCTTAAATAATGGAAAATAGAAACTTCCATAAAGCCTAATGAAGAGTAAATAACTTTGATTCTTTTTAAGAAAATGAGACAATACTAAAGTTTGTATTTCTAGGTTTAGGTAGAGGACTGGCAAAGAAAAGGGGGGTCTATGTAAATATAGATCATAAACTCATATGCTCTGTATCTACACAAGTCTAGTAGTAGTATCAGTTACGTAGCACAGCTTGGATTTTAAGCATCAGGTGAATATAAAACTGGTCTATGTTACTGAGAGTGACCTAGAGGTGTGTCTTTGAGTTCTCAAGAACACTGGATAGGGTGTGGCCATCCCCCTTAGAAGACTAATTGCATGTTGCCTGTTCTTTTCATTTGTTTCTGTGCTAACATCCACAGCCACAACTGCGTGGGAAATTTTAACCCTACAGGAATTCCCCTAAAGTTCAATCTTGTATCAGGGAGTGTTTATACAACCACTTAATAAATATTAATCCTTTATATAATCAATTGCCAATAAATAATTTCTATAATATCTGGCACCCAATGCATGGCATCATTTGTAATAAGTTTTTGACCTAGCACAGAGATTTGGACCTGCTCTCAGCCCCAATGCCAGCCGCTTAGCCTCAAAAGCTTATATTAATTACATATTGATTGCTTATGGATCAGTCACATAACTTGTTAACTCTTTAACTTATGATTAGTAATGTAGCTTATTTTTTTTAGAGTAGTATTTTAACTTTTTTGTGTCTATTGCCTTTTCTTGGCATCTTTGACTATTTTTAGAGTTTTTTTTTTTTTTTTAGTCTGGTAGCCTCACCTACACTTTCAGTCTGTCTTATAGCCAATCAGCCTTTTATTAAACCAGAATATGATGAATTAAAACCTCTGGCCTAGGCCAAAAAGGCTGTGCCAAAAATGTATTACTATACTGGTCTAGTCATGCTTGTAATGAGTTGATGGCATGGAAGAGACAGTTACCTAGTCATTGAAATTATTTGTGATTTTTAATACAAATGAACAACATAAAAAATATGAAGATGTGTACCAGCAATATGGAGGTAAAAGACAAAAGAAAATAAAAAGCTTGGAATAATTTCCAGATTTTAGGTTTAAAAAGCATAAATAGAAGTTAAATATAGCCATCTCTTAGTATTCTCAGAATATTAGGGTCAGGAGTCCTCTCTGAAACTAAAATATAAAGAAGTTTAAATTCTTTAAAATGAAATAGGTGAAATAGGTTAATATTTGCTTTTAACCAGTGCATATTTTCCTGTCCACTTACTTTTAAATTGTACTCAAATTCTTTATAATACCTAATACCATCTAATTGCTGTGGAAATTCTTTTTTTTCCTTTATTATTATTTTATCAAGTCATAAATGTACAAGAGCTTTATTTATTTGTTTTTTATTATTATGAACAAAGAAGTCACACTTTCTATCCTGTATATCCTTATTCAAGGTCCTTTCCCCCTCCCAACGCATCAGGTCATTCTCTCTTCTCCACAACTCCCCATCCCCACCGCAGGCGGCAGGTGGTCCCAAGGTCCCAGGGTCCCAATATTGCTTAGTTCAGCCTCCACTCCTGGCAGATCCAGTTTTCTCCCCCCAACCTCAAGACTGAATCAGGTGTTCCTCTAGGGGGAGTGGGATCCAAGGAGTCAGTCCAAGATGTTTCTGATCCCAAGCTGTTCAGTGGTTGTGGTTTGCAGCTTGGGCATGCTTTGATTTTTCTTGTTTGTTTTTTTTTTGTTTGTTTGTTTAGAGTCCACTAATGAGTGAGTACATCCCCTGCTTATCTTTCTGGTTTTGTGTTACCCCGCTCAGGAGGATACTCTCCAAATTTTACGATATCATTTTTCCTTTCTGCTGAGTAGTACTCCAGTGTGTAGATGTACCACAGTTTGTTAATCCATTCTTCAGATGAGGGATATCTAGGTTGTTTCCAGGTTCTTGCTATTACAAATAACGCTGTTATGAACATAGTTGAGCTAATGCATTTGGAGTGCAACTGTGCATCTTTAGGGTATAAACCCAGAAGTGGTATTGCTGGGTTCTTGGGGAGATTGATTCTCAATTTTCTGAGAAGCCGCCATATTGCATTCCAAAGTGGCTGAACAAGGGGAATGATTATAAGTAAAAGGGTTGGGCACATATGACAGAGACACATTTTTGTTGAATTATTTTTTCCTACTTGATTTAATCCATGAGTAAAGAACTTATAGCTAAACCAGAATACTGTATATGTTTTCCATTCTAAATATACTGTGTTTAATATGTACAATATCAAGAACCTTAAGAAGTTTGTAAATAAACTAATTCATAAGAACTACAAACTTCATGTAGAATTGGAAGATCAGAAATTTGTGTGTATTAAAACAACATATATCAGTAAGCATTTGGAATGAAAGGTCTTAAATATATGAGTCTATAAAATCATATTGCTTGGTGAGAGTATAAGCCAAAAGATAGCATGCATACCAAGATTAAAACCCCTACATTTAAGAATTACATCTGAAAAATATCAGAAAACACACTTATAAAGTCAGAAGGAAAATCAATGGCATGAATTTCTGAAGAAATAAAGAAGGAAAGAAAAAAGTGAGTAATCATCGATGTCACCCCCTATAGAAAGGCAAAGAGGATGAATGACAGCTCATATAGGACAGCTGGTAACCTGGTAGCTATTACAGCTACTTCACACACCCAACTAGTAAATGGAAATTGATCTTCTTTAGATGCCAATGAGAAACCAATTTTCTTTCCACTTATTCAATAAACATTTCCACAACAGTAATTTCATGGCTAACATAGCTTGCTGAATTAAAATAGATTAACCAAAGCAAAATCATTTTCCTTTATCATGAAAACATGTGGGTTCTATTGAGCTCCTTCCATTTTCCTTTTGTCAATGTTTATCCCACAACTCACCAACAATGACAAAAATCATTTCAAGCATTAATTTTAATTGTCCATAATTTAACATATTTATTAGCCTTAAATATGCTTTCATCTCTTTCACAAAAAAAATTGCAGCACCTTTGTGTTTTTCTTTGCAACCACCATCAAAAGATAAAAATGGTATAGAAGCTTCCATTGGCCACCATCTGAGTCATGGCCTTTCCCCCTCCTTGCTCACAGCTTACTCATTTTATAAGGCAAAGAGAAAGCACAAGATGAAAGTGAACAAGATAAAAGAGGATAATAAAAGAAGTGAAGCTGAAAAGAGGTGGCATCCAGCACTCCGGTGAACAATAAGAGGTCCTCATTCATAATAAGCAGACACTTTGCTGGAAGCCTTCTTTCATGAATGCAGTGGAGTGCATAACCTTGGAAAGATAAGGTGAAGTGAAACTGCTACAGAGAGCAGTTATTTTTCCTTCAGTGATGATATATAAATTTCAACTTTTTTCTTACAATACTCAGTATATAACAACATATGTTCTGAACAAATTCAAGATTTCTACCAAGAAAATAAAAATACATGCAATTTGAATAAAAAAAAAAAAACAGAGGGCAACTATGTAGGAACCATACTCTCAAAGCAGGTGTAGACCAGAAAGATGATCAGCTTCTTTTTAAAATCTAAGAACAGCACCATAGTTTCTAATTACACCTAAACCACATCATCCTTACACTGAACATCTGGAAACTTTCAATTCAAATTCCCAAAAGTTTTCACACTTATTAAATACTTATTAGAATTAATAGCAGGCTTACAAAGTATGATACCATTATAGCATCTTTTTATTAAGAAAGTATGATCAATTGAAACAATAAGCCACTTCTACTATATAAAAATCGAGGTCAAAAATTATATAGAAAAAACTACTTTAATTACTTCCTGAGAAATGAGATTTTACACAGTGTAGACTCACAAGGTCACATTATGGGCATTAAAGATAAGTATCTCTGTATTGTTATCATGGTCTATGAATCTAAAATTCTAAATGTAACCATTATATGTCTTTTTATTCTGTAATTAAGTGAATTAAGTGGCTACAATATTATTTTATATATTATGCCATTGCCACAATATAATAAATATCACTATCTTTCAATATAGAAAAGTAGTCTTAGTGTCTGTGTATTTGATGTTTCTCTGGTTGTTTCTATGTGGGATTCCCTCTGTATCTTTCTTGACTTATCTCTGTCTCCCTCTCTCTCTCCCTCCCTTCCTTTCCCCTCCTCTATTCTCTCTCTCTCTCTCTCTCTCTCTCTCTCTCTCTCTCTCTCTCTCTCTCTCTCATACACACACTCACACACACACAAATATTCTCTGTGTAAATTTTTTAATATTTTTATGTGTGTTATTTTCTTTTTGGTTATATGTCCTGCAGCCACTATGTTTATGTCTTTTTTTCTTTTTTAGTTTTGATGAATGCAATTTGTAATTCTGCTTTCTTTTTGTGATATAAAACTTATACACTCTAAAAATTCACCATGTTACCCACTTTGGAGTGCATGCTTCAGTGCTTTGCAGTATCTGCAGAGTGTTGTGCAGCCATCAGTACTAAGTCTGAGGCATCTTTATCATTCTACAAAGAAAAATAGTCACCATTAAGCTGTTATGCCCCATTTCTCCCTCCCTCTTTTGCCTGAGACCACTCATCTTTCTTTCTCCATAGTTTTTTCTAATCTAGAGATTCTATACAAATGCAATCTTGCGATAAGAAACATTTACATCTGGCTTTTTTCATTAGGACATTCTTAAGTCTCATCCACACTGTAGCATATGTCAGAAATGCTTTCCTTGTTTAATTTTTGAAGAAATTCTGGGCTAGTTTTTGTGATTTTGGGTGTAACACTGGATATCTATGAGTGCTTCTGCATGGACATCTTGCAGGAGACCTTTGTTCTGTGCTCTTTTTGCTATGCTCATCATGTCCTTATTAGAGCCATACTGGCTAGGCTCTGCTGAACTTATTCATCTCTGTGAATCCATAGACTCCCATGAACAGATGAATACTAGAAACTTACACAATACATTTTGTAAATTGATTTACAGAACCTTTATCTTTAATGGCTTTGGTCTCTTTTCTTCACATTTCTAGTCATGATTGACTAGAAAGAGTAATTGGAATCCCCCACAATGGTCAGCTTAGAAACGAACCATATTTGTATCCAGATTCCTTCTAAGAAAGACAAATTTCTTGACATTTTCAATTTTTAAAAGATACTTGGAGAAAAAAACTATAAAATTAAAATATTATGTAACAGAAAAGAGGCATGAAAAAGAAATATTTGCAAATTGTCATGTTAAATTATTTTCTGCAAAATGTCAGAATTTTTTTAAACCAATTGTAAGCTACATGTTACATGATATCGCACCCCCTCCCTAACATAGAATACTACCACCACCTTCTTCTTTTGGTCACAAATGGCTATAAAGAAAAAGAAAAGGAATGGGAGAAATGGTTTCCTATGACTTTCCAACAGATCCACCCCTGATCACAATTACAGCTTTAAGATCATGTCTGGCTGTCTTCCATTTTACCCTAATGGCTAACTACCTTAAACTCAGTACATCATCTGCTGACTAGCTCCCATAACTAGGGCATCTGGTGATCATTCCTTTACTTCTCTGGGTGAATTCCTTCAAATAGTCTATCAAATGTGGGTACCATCTTTCAGTTCCTCCAGACTCTTTTATCACCCAATGGAACTAATCTTTCTCACTGATGCACCCACATCGTAGAAGCAACTATATTGCAGCACTCACTGTATTTTAATTATACTTATATATTTACTTGTCTACATCCCTTCTAGAAATATAGGTTTGTTTTATTCAGTTCTGCATATGCAAAGTTAAACATAAGGTCTGCAGCATGCTGGATTCTAAATAAATATTGTTGAAATTAAATAATTTAGAATTTCCACTTAAATAACATAAAATTCATACTGCTTTAGGAGTGTTGAAATTAAAAAGAAAAAATAAGTGAAAATAAAGAAAAATTTAAGTTAGGGGTTGGAGGAATTCTCAGAGCTGTGTTCCAGCCACAGCAGGGATTTTTAGTTCCTGATGTAATTGAATAGTTGACCTTGAACTCAAATATGAATATTAAAGTATTAGGTATTGTTTTATCAGATTTTTTTTTAAGAGAACAGGGGAAAGAACTTGTCTTAAGGAAACTTCAAGGAAATGCCAATAAACATTTTTTTCCTGTGGCTATCCTTCCATTTCCTACAGCCTGCCAAATAAGAGTCAATGCTAACTATGCAAATGCCCTTACAACTGAGTGCAACGGATTAAGAGACACAATTTAGAGCTATTATATCCAGTATTTTTGTGCACATGAATTAAATAATTGCAGTGTTGTTATTGTTGCTGTTGTTGTTGTTAGAAAAGAAAATGTCAGTTTTCCTTCAGCTGAGCTAGAGTATAACAGAAAATCATACTTTACATTACTTTGTGTCTTATCTTGTGTCTTGTCTTTTCTGCAATCAAAAAACTAGATGTTTGCATAAATCAGCATAAGAAAATATGTCTCATGAAGAAAATTTAGAAACAAAAGATATGGAAACTCATTAAATGGGCAATAAAAGACAGATGAAAGTATGCGAACAGATAAAAATTGGAAAAAGAAAAGGCTATGTTTTAGGCAGTTTTAAAAAATGGAATGACAATAATACATTTCATAAAAGCTAGACAAAGGGAAACCACACTCAAAATACTTTGTTTGTTTAAAAGTACTTGAAATGTAACCACTATAAACTAAGATGTTCTATAAACATAAGACTACATAAAGAATGTCAAAATGCATGTAAAAGAATATGGATATATAAAGTAGTCTATTGATAACTTTTATTCTTACTGCATGATATTAATATTTGAATAAAATGAAATAAAACTTGTGACTGAGGTTAATTTCATCCTTTATATAGCTTTTTCCATACAACAAAAGTTACTAAATTGAATATATAGACTAAATTATTTTTCTGACAGATCAATTTTTTAAAATTTTGGTTTTGACTCTGAAATGTCATCACAGAAAACTTCATGGAAAGAAACTAAACCCTCTGAATGTACATGACAGTTGAAGCATGTTGGCAGTTTGTAGAGCCTTTTGCAGTAGGACCAGAGTTTATTCCTGGTCCATGAACTGACTTCTAGAAGCCAATTCCCTTTAGAGAAACACCTTACTCAGTTTTGATACTGGTAGGAGGCACTGGAACCTACCTCAACTGGATATGCCAGACCAAAATGACTCATCTTGGAAGTCCCTACAGTCCCTGGAAAATGGATGAAGGGGTGGAGTAGGGGGGAGGCTGAGGGTGAACTTGAAAGAGGGGAGGGAGGGGGAACAATGATAGGTCTGTGTAAAAAATTTAAAATAACATTTAAAAAATAAAGAAAATAAAATGACTCCACAAAAAAGACACTGGATTTGGCTGAAAGGATTTATGTGAAAGGTTTACTGTAATTTTTAGGGACTATTTCAGTAGAAAAAAATATTGCAGTAGGAAGAACACTGACCACAAGATCTGCAAGAATCTTTGTTCCATAGAATGGATTTTTTGTTTACAATGAAGACTAAATGTAGATATAGAGTATGAGCAGATATTGTAATAGGACAGCTAAGCAAGAACTAGACTTGCTTGCAGCCAGTAGTCTCTCCGAAAGTTCTAGGAAAGTAAAGCTATTAAGTGGTTTAAGTTAGGAATGGTCAAAGCTTAGTAGTATAGGATAAAAAAGAAATACCAAATGTCAAGTCAATTTAACATCATTGTCTTCCAGTTTATTAGTGGAACAGACAAACAGGCTAATCCTTTATGAGGCAAAGAAAGGGAATATGGAGAGTCTGTGTCCAGTTTGGCCAAGCTAAACATGTAGTATCTGTAAGTCTTACCTATGTAGGCAGCAGTAGGTAGGTTCTTCAGAGCAAGCCATTTTTCTTGAACAGAGACAAGGCATACAGAAATTTCTTTAGCTGTCCTTGATTTCATAGATTGTGAGGCTCTGGAAAATTTTAACATTGTCAAAGTGAAACAGTTGTAGAGCCTGAATGTTGAACTTGTGAAAATAGTGCTTCAAACAAGGTATGGAGTTATGTATACTGTTTTCTGATCTAAGCCATACTAATCCCTACTCTGAACTTAAACAAATTTTATGTAATTCCTTTTAGGCTCAAGTTTTTTTCCCATTTGTCAAAAGTAGTTAGTTCGTTGACTCTTATATTTGTAAATATATATATATATATGAAAAAGTCTTTAAATAATCAGCTACCATGATTTGTTTGAAGAATCAAAGACAACAGAATAAAAATGTTCATAAGGAGAAACACAGGAAACTTAGAATGTCCCTCGATTGCAAGTTGCTGGGAGGGAGGAGCTGTGTTTGATACTTCAGTGTTGGGTACATGGTAATACCAAAATTTAATTGTTCTCCATCTTCTCTAATTAGATAACATATAGCTGATCTTTGATCAGTTTTTTTTAAGATAATGGAATAAAAGTTTATTAAAGTGAATGCTCCAAACATAAATTTAACCTGTTATAAAACAGCTTAAATATCAATTATAAATCACAGGAAGGCACATTGCAAAGCTTTCACAGGAGTTAGTGGAGATGGGATGGAAAGTTCAGGATATATTGAGAATTGAAAACATTGATGAATTCCCAATGCTGATTGATTACCAATTTAGAATTAGCTTAAAAATGTTTGCTTTTTATTTTTTAGGGAGAGAGAAAGGGCATGAAGCTCTGCTATGTGATTATGCTTTTGTACACTGTAAATATTTGCCATTGTAAATAGTAGTTTAATAAAATGCTGATTGTTCAAGTAGATAAACAGGAAGTAGAGTCAGGGTAACCAGACTGAGAAAATTCTTGAAAGTGGAAGAGCAGAGCAGCATACAACATGGAGATGCAGAGGAAGCAGGATATGAATGTTGCCCTGAGCAAAAAGGTACCAAGCCACATGGCTAAACATACATACAATCATGGGTTAGCTAAAGAGCAAGAGTAGCAAGTAAAAAGCCTAAGCCACAAGCCAAACAGTCTGTAATTAATATAAGCCTTTGTGTGATTATTTGGAAATGAATGACTGTGGGACCAGCCAGGCAGGACAGAGAAACTTACGACTACAGAGCTAGTTGGGTAGAGAGTTAGTGAGGAGCTGAATGGGGTTTGAGGCAGTAGAAAGTATAATCAGAACAACAAACAAACAAATAGTACAAAAAAATTTTAGAAAAAAGAATCATTGTACAACTATCCTAGGTTGTTTAAGATTGCAAGCTAAGAAAACTAAAATTTCTGATGGGTTAAAGGAGTTATGGGACACAGAGTATCAGCAGGTTGATGTTATTTATTGAAAAGCTAGGGATTCAGTGCTGCTCTGAACTTGGAAAAAATGAGAAAGAAGTTACCACTGTTCTAAATAAGGTGAATGTAACTGACAGGGGTTTGTATTTAAATTCTTTACCATCACTGGTAAATCCGTAAGTTCTCAAGCAGAGAGCCATGGAACTTTAAAAATGATGACTTCAAGATGTACCTTTACGACAATGAGTGTTGTTGCCACAGGCAGAACTGAAAGAGATATGTTGGGGGTTCCAATAGCATCCAACACAATTTGTCACTGGCAATGGTCTAAGTTCAATTTACCTCATCACTGCTTCTTCAAGTTGATGGTCCATAAAAATTTCTACAAAAGCATTCAAGACTCACAAGAAAAATAATGGGGACTTCCAACAGAAAGGGTAATGGGGCAAGCTATAGTTCTCACTGTTGTGGGTAATATTGAGGACATAATTGACATTGTACATTTCCCCCTGTCTGCCAGTCACTCTATTGACTGTAACTACCTTAGGCAGTACTTGTGCTTGTCTCTGAGAATTACAAGCCATAGTTATTGCATCTCTGTGTTGGTTTCAGAAGCCCTTTGGCATTTACTATAAAATACAAAAGTATTGGGGATTCATGGGAATGTACAAGCTCTATGCACACAGATTTTTTTTTCTTTTTATAAATTTTTTTATTATGAATGAAGTCATATTTTTATCCATGTATACCCTTGTTCAAACTCCCTTCCCCCTCGCACACCTTCCAGTCATTCTCTCTTCTCCACATCACTTTATCTCCTCCCCATCAAGGACAGGAGATCACAAGGTCCCAATGTGGCTTAGTTCAACATCTACTCCTGGCAGATCTGCTTTCCTTACCCCAGCATCAAGACTGGGTCAGGTGTTCCTCTGGAGGGAGTAGGCCCCAAGGTGCCAGTCCAAGGTGTTTCAGATCCCAAGCTGTTCAGTGGTTGTAGTTTGCAGCTTGGACATGCTTTGTTTCTTGTTTTTTTGTTTAAAGTCTACTAATGAGTGAGTACATACCTTGCTTATCTTTCTGGGTTTGTGACACCTCGCACAGGAGTATATTGTCCAAATCCATCCATTTGCCTGAAAATTTTAGGATATAATTTTTTCTTACTGTTGAGCAGTACTCCATTATGTAGATATGTCATAGTTTGTTAATCCATTCTTCAGTTGAGGGACATCTAGGTTGCTTCCAGGTTCTTGCTATTACAAATAATGCTGCTATGAACATAGTTCAGCTAATGCCTTTGAAGTACAAATGTGCATCTTTAGGGTATATGACCAGTAGTGGTATTGCTGTATCCTGCAGAGCAAGGGGAACACTCCTCCATTGTTGGTGGGAGTGTAAGCTTGTTCAGCCACTCTGGAATGCAGTATGGCGGTTTCTCAGATTTGTATCTTTTTCATGCACAAATCTCATCTCCTTGTTATAATGAGTTGCCTATATCAGTATAGTAGCTTCTTTTACTACTTATTAATCTAATACTACAAGAACCCAGAATAATTGGACAATTTACTGAGAATATTACTGTGTCTTCTGACAAAGATAACTGGTACCACAACCAAAATTATAAATTAAAACTAAAACAGGACATTTAATCTAGCATAGGCCACAGAAAGCCAAGTTTCCCTAAAAAGTCATTGGGAAGTATAGACAAGGCCACAGTAAATTTCATCCCTGCTTCTGGGCAGTATATTCTGACTGTCATAAGTATTAATTCTATAATGGTCACTGGTGCAAAGTTATGCCATAGTTAAAGGATGGTATTCAAATCTTCCAAGGTTCGCAGAACATTAATAAGGCAGCCCAAAGTTCTGTCATGCCTATCTCAAGGTTAAAGGGTAAGAATTCAGTGAATCTCATGACACTAAGCCTCTCTGAACTTTTCAACTCGCTAAACCAAAACAGTCTTACAGGAGTGTTAGTAAAATCTTTTTTCAAAATAAAAATAAAAAAGGGAGCAAGGATGGGGTTCAACTTGGAAGTATAATGCAGTTCTGGAAAAGGCAACACCCTAAATTTAGTCCTCAGAAGAAGGAGAGGGAAGAAAAGGAGGAAAGAGAAGAGATAGAAAGAGAGACAGGGAAAGGAAAAATGTACTCTCCCTTTACTTTCAAAGCACATAAAACCGAGAAAATAAACCTGCCCTCCAACTTCACTGCCACTCCTGTATTGTGCTTATTCCTCCATTTGTCTTAAAGTTTCTCTATAGATAGTTTCCTTAAACTCTAACCTTGCCCTGGCTGGGCTCCAGGGAATTTTGTCATTGACGTTTATGATGAGCCTTGTGTATGATGTTTCTTTTTCCTGGTATACTGCCTCACTGACCCTTGACCAGTTGTCCCTTTTGCAGGAAACCTGTTTATATTTACAGACACACTGTGGCTCTTGTGTGACCTTTATTCACCTCATTCATGTCAAAGGAGCCTCTAATTATGAAAGCTTCACCAAGAGAAATATTCTCGTATGTTAGATGAGTAACACACACACACACACACACAAAAAAAAAAACCCACATAAGACAAGTATTTATTATTGACAAACAGCAGAGTGGAAAGGGATTTTGGTGATGGATGACAGGAGAATCACAGAAGCATAGTCACATAGCCAGTAGATTCAGGGACAGGGAGAGATAAGCCTGGAGGCTATATGCTGTGCTAGACTTCAGGGTAGATTTTCTAATAATAGTTCTCATTAGTGGGTTTACAGAACCAATGGCACCTACCTCATGAGGTCACGCTATGACTGGAAGGTTATTTCTGGAGCACACCTGTTCAGGCCATGTGAGATGTGAAAGTTAGTGAGTTAGATCGAGTAGTCTCTGTCTTTCCAAAAGGAGGTAAGTACCCGGGAGCAACTATAGAAGGCAAATGTCTCAGTCCTACATTCTGAGGAACTGAAACTGTCAAGTGTTGGTACAGTTCGCTTCTGAAGTGATAAGAGAAAGGTAACTTTACTTTCAAATTTGAATCTAAGGCAAGAAAAATCATAATATTCACTCGACCTTAATTTTCTCTTTCCTGTTTATTTGGGTGGCTGCAAGAAACGATAAAGATGAAAAGAAATGTGGGACTGAAAATCAAATGTGCTGCTCATGCGCAAACAAACACTGTGAGCAGCAAGGCAAGACATCAAGGACTCAGCCTTGAAGACATTCACGGAGAGAGAACATATGACATGCTTCTGAGATAGTCCACTCACAGGATGAGATCTTAAGGGTTTATATATTTAATTCCCATTCATTAACTAATTGCTTATCCTCTTGGCTTTAATTCTCCAGCATGCCCTATCAGTCTTGTGCAATATTTAAGCCCTTCGACAGAAAGACTCCAGGAAACCTTGGCATTTAATGAAATGCTGGTAGTTAAATGTTATGTCATCCTACCTAGGTTTATATGGTGGCTCCTTAATTATTAGAAGGAGGGAAACTAAATGCAAAAGGCTATCCATTTTTCACATCCAGTGGTGCAGGAACTGCTGGAAGCTCAATCAACACCAACAGCCTCCAACAAGCTGAACACATTGTAACCAACACCAATTTATATATCTGTCAATGATGACTCCAAGCAGAAAGCATGAGCTTTTCAAGAAAAATGAAACCAAAATTGCTGCAAAGCAGAGATAATTCTTATAGCTGTAGTGTGGGAGCATATCTATAACCTGGGTTCACATTTTAAGTTCAAGTCAATGGAGTAGATTTGTTATGGATTCCTGTTGAAGGGTTATATTCTTTGCCAATCTGATGAGAAGCCTTTAAATGAAAATCTGTTAAAACACAAATTGGTTTTGTCTTCCATATGACAACTGGAATTCTTACATTAGAATGCAAAAAGCATACAAAAGTATACCATAAATATTCAGCCTCATCTCTGTGCTTTTAGACCATGTTTTGCCCCAAAATTATGTTTTCTCATCGTTAAAACTTCTCAATAGCAAAGATCATTTTTGAATCATTTTCAGAAGGGCAAACTTAATACAAAACTCAAGCCAATACCATATGGAACAGAAGAAAAAATGAATTAGCATATTATTAATTGCATACAATTAATTTTCAAGGACAACTAAAAATTAGAATAACTCATTCACTTATAAAAATGGAGCTTTTGCATGGGGAATATTTTCATGTCTCAGACAGGTTATCCATTTATTACTGTTAAAATATTTCCTCTCACAGTTCTCTGAAGGATGCCATAGAAGGGGCACAGATGTTTAAAGGGAAGAGTGAGAGTATGTGAGCTACAAGCTTAATACTATAAATCAGAGAGAAAATAGCAATCAAGAAGCAGAACAGATTGAAGAAATCCACTCTGCAGTGGCTAGAGCACCCAGTCCAGTTGCATGCAGAAGAGGAAAAGCAAGCTTAATGGTGCCACTCCAGAGAAAGTAAGGACATTATAACAAGACTCTATTTTTGTTCCTTCAATTGTCTTCATTATTCAGTAGATGTCAGTAAGGCAAGACTCTCTGCAAAATTTTATTTCTGAAATGCTTCCAATATACAGACAGTATGCTTTGTTCTGTATTGACTCTGAAGATGACTTGATCTCTGCCTAGGGCTCTTACAAGCTGGTTGAAGTAGTCAAAGCAATTCAAACATAAAAATGTCAGCCAAGGAGGGTATTGAGTCTCATGAGGCATAGGGTGGATGTAATGTTATTAGCTATAACCCTCCATCGATGATAATTAAGCTGAGAAAACTTCCATTTTGCCACTGCTGGCAGTACAAATCAAAAGTGCACTTTTAAAACTATGTTGGTCTGTGACCTTGATGTGACATATGATGTGATAAATTTGTAAGGTTTCCTATCAGTAATTTCAGTAAGTTTAAATAATCGAAATTGTACTGTTGACCTATGTAAGCTCCCAATACTTGAGAACCAAAATACATGGTGCTTTTCAGATTTTCAGATTTTCATGCACACAGGAATAGTACAACTGTTAAAGTAAATCTGACATATCCATAAGCTAAGTTTCAGCTCCATGGGTGACTTTCTGAAGATTACTTGAAAAAATAAACAATAACTTAAAACGTGGTACTCCTACTGCAGAGTCCATCTATGTGTACATACTAATAACGTTAATTTAGCTCTGTTCAAGTAAAAAATATTGGTAATTATTATTTAAATAGCATATTCCACATCACAGAATATATGTTACGTATCAAACTAATAGGCTAATTTTTAAGATTTACAAAAATATATGTGGTAACTCTGTTTCTTGATCTCAAAGACTATTTAGGAATATCTTAGATGAATTAGGAAATAATGACAGAACACTATTACAGTTCCTAGGACTAAGGAGGCTAGAGAAACATAAAGTGTTAGTGACACTCAGAGGTGTCACAGTCATTGGGGGAAACTTGACAAAATCTGAAAGATGATTATCAGTCACTCACAGAATCAATGCAGGTGAAGAAGGTAGTGGAAGTCATCTTGGTCTTCTATGTTCCTGCTAATTCCTCTCATTGACTCATACCAACCAGAAAACAAGAAACACATAGAGATATCCACTTCCTGAAGACGAGAACTTACTTTCTTTCTCAAGTCTGTTCCTATTCTTATAATAGTGTGATCTTCTGCAAGAGTTAATATCTCAAGAACAAACTTTAACATAAAGCTAAGTATATTAACTAAATATTGTTCATCTTAAAGGACTTATTGGTAGATTATTTGATGTGCTTTATAATTTTTATTTTCTACTAGAAACAATCTCAACTACAGCCTTTACCCTAGAACCTTAATGTTGACAATCACTGAAGAGACATTGAAAATTACCTTTGAAGTCAATGGCAATGTTGGCCAAGAGTATCTTTTAGTTGGCTTCATAAACCACCCTATGAGAACATTATTTATAATCTTAAAATCTTTAACCTCTTATTCTTACAGGTCAGCATTTCATGTAAAATTAAATGTAGGATTCTATGTATACTTTTCTTTTCAGGAAATACTTTTATAATGCATTTCACTATTAAAATGTACTGCTATCAATGACGGAAACAAATCCAGTTGTAGGTTTGACTAAACAAAAATCTCCAGAAGCATATGGAGATGGCAGAGGAGCCCAACTCAAAGAATACACACCAATAAATGAAAGTAGATCAATGGAGAGAGTATAGATAAAGGACAGACAAATAGAGATGAGACTGAATTGAAGCGAGTAGACTCATAGTGTTGTTTTGTAGACATGGAACAGAAATTCAAGTTAGTGACTTGAGGAAGGAGAACCATGTAATGAAGAGACATAGTGAGCCATTGGTCAGAAAAGAAATGGGTGTGAGTTACAAAAGAAAACAATATGTGCCTCCTTTGCTGGGTTTTTTTTTTTGAATCATTTAATAATGAATTTTGATTTGACTTATTCATTGGCATCTAATTTTTACATATCAGTATATGTTTCATAGGTGTATTTGATTATGTTAATTTGTCCAATTACATAACTCTGCAAAACTCTATATTGAATATATTTCTGTACATAGACAATTGGCCCAACACAAACATAAGAAGAGAAGTTTATAGTTCTTCAAATGTATTGGAAATATTAAGGCTATTTGATATACTTCTATCCAAGTGGAAAAATGTTGTTTTGTATTTTAACTAAGATCTTTTTTTAATTATTCTTTTGGGTCCATATTATTTTCATGATATCATTGTTTCTCTGTTTATAATTGTGAGCCCTATTTCCCAAACTAACTTCTAGTCTTGATATTCCTGAATGAATGTAGCTCTTAAAGATAAGAAAATTGTTAAAACTCGATACATTATTGATGAATTTAATTTATTTTCCTACATATCAATTTTCCTTTTTACCTTTTATTCTTCTTAACTGTATAAATTAAAGCAGGGTTTCAAGTTCATAGTACCTATTCACTCTGCCAAATAATCTCTAGAAGTCACTTAGTCATATCTAAACTGTGCTTAATCTCATATGTGAAGGGTAAATATAAGCTGAAATTCTTCTGTAAACAACAAACATTGTTGCTGTGACCTTTTTATTATATATCAGTCTTCCTCTTTTAATGTTCTGTCTTAGCATCTTAGCTTTTATTGTTTTGAAATCACTAATCATGCAATATAGAAATTGAAGAAATAAGCTTCCATGTAGTAATATTCCTTGATTCTATTTTGATTTTTATTGTTTCTTTATTTTTTAGATTTTTGAACATGTACATAATGGAATATAATTATATCTACACTCAGTTCCCCCTATATCTTCCCATAATACCCTTTCACAATGGCCTTTTCATTTTTAATGACCCATTAAGTCCCTAAAGCCATAACTGCATAGGTGTGGGACAATTCACTGATACTCAGGAAGCCTACCAGAAACCATATCATTTATGACGAGTGATTCTTCCTCTCTCAGCAACAACTTCCCAGAATTGGTAGAGGTCTGAAAACATCTGTTCCACAATGCTGGAATTTGTGATAGTTTGATCTTAAGATTACAGTATTATTTGAGTAACCACAGGTGCTGTGAGACCACAATTGTGGGAACTATGTTTGTCCAGAAGTGAGCACTCCTTCCCATCCTTAGCTATTGCATACTCTCTGCCTCTCATACATTGTTCTCCTTCCCATCCTCAGCTATTGCATTCTTTCTGCCTCTCATACACTGTTTTCCCTGAGTCTTTGTGGTGGTGTTGAGGGTTTTATTTAAATATTCTCTTTAGGACTGAACAGAGTCTCTTCTTTACAAGAGTTGTTTCCTTTCATAATTAACCATTGCCTCATAGTTATTAATCTTAATTATCAACCTAACTAGATGAGACTCACCAAGGAAACAAGCCTCTGGCTGTACTTACAAGAACACACATACACACATACACCCCACATAACACGTATGCACTTCTGTCTTTTAATGGAGAAGTTTCACTGAGTAGGAAAGACATCCTGAGTGACATGATTCCATGGACTAGGTGATGTTGGATGGCATTGTGTATGCTGTAAATCACAGATATAGGGGAAGGAGGGGAGAGTCAAGAGAGATGAGATCCTGCCACCCAAGAAGCACTATGTAATGGAATAAAGGTAAACCATGGGCTACATGGCAAGACAAATTAATAAAAATGAGTTAAGATTTGAGAAATAGCTAACATAAGCCTGAGCCATATGCCAAACAACACGTAATTAATATACTTGTCTGAATCATTGTTTGGGCCTAAGCAGAAGCGAGGCTATGAGTCTGCCAGTCCAAACCTCTGAGTAGGACAGGCCCTGGGCAAAAAAGATTCATTTAGACTACAAGGCTAAGCTGGAAATTTTTTTTTTACAACTGGGGTCCTCATTTAACATAAAAACAAAAGCAATTTGAGCAGTGGCATTGTCTCTGCTTCATGAATGCAGACACAATGTGAGCAGCATCCTCATGCTCCTGCTGCCTGCCTTCCCCTTGATGGCCCATATACCTTCTTACACTGTGAGACATAATAAAACCTTCTCTACATGAGGAAATCCTTGTCAGATGGTTTGCCACTCAGCATTAGAGGAGTAATTAGTACAGCTCATATATTCTCTTTTAAAGTCAAAAGAAGTTATCAAATTATCATACAAGATAAAGAAATACATTTTCATAAGATTGAGTTATAATTGCTGTTTCCTAAACAAGAATACTTTTATGTCTAAGATTACCTAAAACCATATTATCAAAATCTTCTTTGGTCATGTCCTAATCATCCCACACAGTGTTTTGTGTCTGAACACAAATCTGAAGGTGTTGTTACATAAAATAATTAGGGTATTTTGAGGATTTTTGCCTTGTCCTTTCATAGACTCTTAGCTCTAGTTTACCAGAATGTAATGAAAAAGTCATCATTTCTGATCATTTTTCTGTCATCTATTTTTTAGACTGCTCCCCACCAATCTTTGTTAACTGTTCTCATGTCTTTGAGATACTGTTTCTCCATTCCCCTAACTCTATTTCTTTCTAATAACCCATCTGGGATGTGTCCTAATTTGGATTTTCTTAGGGTCCAGGTTTGTGACACATATTGTGAGGCACATGAAACAGATATTTTAATTATGACCATTTTGGAGTGAGTTCTCTATGAATATCTAATATATTGCTGAGCATCAGAGCTGTGAAAGCAAAAGATTGAGTTAGAGGCATTAGTCTGAATTGCAGGTTGGATTAAAAAAAAATCTGATATCTCAAACCATGGTCTAAAGTAGTTTTTAATTGCACAAAATAACAAAACCTTATACCAGCATCCTGCTCTGACACCACTAGAAGAAGGTAACTTACACTGTGAAGTTGAAATAAATAAAGAAACCAAGATCTGAACTAGGGGATCTTCCATTAACCACATCTCTTTTGCTCAGCAAAGAGCTATTCTTGAGTAAGGACCTGAACACTGTATTTCAATGTCTGCAATCATTCATTCTTTGCCTCATGGACTCATTTGAAAGTCCTGGGGATTCAAAGGACAACTTCTGAAGATGAGTTGAAAAGATAAAACACAGACCCTGCCACAGCAACTTACACTAAAGGTGAAAATGTTCCCCCTCTAAAATTATCTATTGTAAATTTTATTTACCATCACCTACCACTTCTGATGGTCATGGTGTCAGACCACTTCTAGTGGTCACCTGGAGGCCCAGACCCAATCCCTGAGAACCTAGTAACCATACTTTTCTTATATAAGCATACTTAAATTTGTCTATAGCCACAGTTTTGTCAGAAAAAAATACAAATCTTCGCAGTCTAGACAAGTTATTTCTTCTTCCATAGTGTAACAACTTTATTTTCTCTTAATTATTATGTCACTTATCCGCAGTCTCATTTCTACTTTTCTTGACATTTGCTTCCTGGACACAAGGTATCTAATGTATTTAAATAACAATTACGATGTAAATTTCAAAGAGACTTTTACAGAATCTCCTAAACAGAAAAGCCCATTGAAGACCAAGATCTCTAATTTACAGAGCCAAGACTCACACACAGCACTAAAAAAATGTCTTTGAGTGGTCATGGTCAGGGATGCTGAGGGAGGACTTCTACTCTTTTCTTCCTAGACCAAGTATGTCTTCCTACAAGAACCATATAGTACCATGTGAATTTTGTGATGTAGAGGATATAGTACATTCTATATTTTGTGAACTCATCCCCATGAGTATTGCCTCTGACCTCTGTTTCAGCCCTGTTTTTAACATACTGCTCTGGTGATTTATTAGGGTAGGGTAGATAGTATGGGCTATAATTCCTCCAAGTGATTCCTTAGCCCTGGGCTTATGTCTTTACTTCCCTTCACTGTTTAGACTTTTGATCAGGTACATTATTTTGGAAATTTTATTTATTGGCCAGAAACAAAGCTTTATTTATGTTCCTGGATAACAGTGACACCCTGGGAAGGAAGGACAATACCTAGAGTAAGTATCTATTATTATGGGGAAAAATGATGTTTTCAGGAAAGAAGAGGACTAAGGTTGATCCTCTCAAAGAAAAGAGTCAATCTAGGTTTTCATGTCATCTATTGCTCTTAGATTTTATGTGGCATGGTGTTTGTGAAAGAGGAAACATTTTGTATCATTTTGGCCAATATTAAGAAAGAGTATATTAGAGTTTTATGCATCTGGAAAATTGTGAATGTGTCTTATCTTCTGTTTTGTATGAATGCAAACTAAGATACTGTTTCTCTGTTGGAAGAAAAATAGTAAATTCACCTTGTGCCTTTAGCAATTTGCAGCAACAGTATTATGATCTAAGTATTATAAGAAATAATCTAACATGCTTGCTATAGTAATTCCTCAGACTCTATTTGGTTTTTAATAAGAATAAGAATGGTAAGAAGGGCTATGGCAGGATTCTGTTAGGTCTTTAATGTAAAACTACCTATCACTCTCTTTGAGACTGTTTTAGTAACTTTGCTTGGCCTTCCCCACAGATCAAAGACCTAATAGGAAGGTTCCTCAAATACTAAGTACATAAGTCTCGGTTTTACAGTTACGGATGAACAAAATAAGAACTATTGAAGTTTACAGACTTAAAAGGCAAACACTAATCTATCTGGACATTAGTTAAGATCACAACTGATAAAATGATCACTATATGACCTAATTCTAATAACAGTGGTGCAATAATAACCTTCAGCTCATTCTACATTAGTTATAAGTGATTCTTTTATATTTTTATTAATTTTTTCATTAACTTGCATGCTGAGCTCAGTTTCCCCTCCTTCTTCTCCTCCCATTCTTTCCCCACACCTCACTTCTACAACTCCTGTGTACTCCTCCATCTCAATTTAGAAGGGGGTAAGCCTCCCATGGGAGTCAACAAAGCATAGCACATTATTTTGAGGCAGGACCAAGCTCCTCTTCCTGCATCAAGGTTGGGCAAGGGAACTCAGCTTAGTAATTGAATTCCCAAAAGCCAGTTCAAGCACCAGAGACAGGTTTTAATCCCTGTTAGGAGCCCCACAAACACAAGTGACAAAACTATCATACACATGCACAAGGCCTATGTAGGTCCTAGGAAGGCCCTCTAGCTGTTGGTCCAGAGTCTATGAGCTCCCATGAGCTCAAGCCAGTTGTTTCTGTGGGTTACCCTGTAATGACCTTGACCCCCGGCTTTTATAATCCCTGCCCCCAATCTCTTTTCAACAGGACTCTCCTATATCCAGAAAAGGTGGTACCAAAGAGAGACACTGGAATTTCCCTAGGTAAATTGGGGATAAGGTGGGTAGAGGTATGGGAACACTAGGGATGGGGTTGAGCAGGTTGAGGGCAGGATAGACAGAAAAAATAATAAAAGAGATATCTTGACTGGGCGAGAAATTTGAGGACTAGGGAGAAACCTGGTTTGAGGGAATCTTCCAGGAATCTATAAGGATGACCCCAGCTAAGACTCCTAGCAATAGTGGAGTGGGTACCTAAACTGGCCACCAATAGTCAGATTGATGACTATACTAATGGTGATCATAGAGCATTTATCCAGTAATTGATGGAAGCAGATGCAAAGATTCACAGCCAAGAGCCAGTTGAGCTCTGGGAGTCTTGTTGAACTCCCAGATCACTCATAAAGTGATTCATTGTGTCTCATTCTCAAAATGTATGGGTATTCTTTTTACGCAATAGACAGTTTCCCCTGATGAGTGGTATATGATTCCCCTGGAAAAGGCTATGGAAACAATTATATGACATATATACTTCTCATGAGATTAGGGGAAAAGATTCCAATGAGTCCAGAAATTGGACACAGGAAGTGACATTTTGCTATAATTATATGTCCATTCTCCTCTGTTGTTTTTGTTTCCTTTTGATTATTTCTACTGAGAAGTACCCTTATTAGCTGCCTATCTATTTTGTTTCTTGATCTGTGGTATTATTAATCATCATCACATCTTGCTGAAAGTCAAATTCTCTGAAACACTGCCCAGTTACAATAATTATGACACATAACTTCTGAACTCTGTGTCACCACCAACACTAATTATTTCAGAGTTTAACTAGGTTGTCATCAAAAAGCCAAGTTATATGGCAACTTCTTGCAAACCTTAAGAAAGAGATAAGACTACAAAAGGTGTTTGGACAAATACAAGTTGTGCAGAATATACACATATGTGTCAGACACACACAGGAGATAATTTAGAAGTTTAGCCTGGAACTCTCTCTCCCGCTCTGACGCAACCCCTGTCCCATAAACATTTAGGGAAAATTCACTATTTGCTGGATGTCTATGCATGATTGAATATACAAATAGTTATAATCAGATGAATTTTAGGAAGGGAAATGAAAATTAAAAAATAAATTATGATCAAGCCTATCACTATAGAGAACCACATAAACTATGCTGCTTAGCATACAAATCCTTGTTCTCTTGAACCCCATAAAAGAAAGCCCCACAGTAGCCCTATCCCTTGAGTAACTTCCTTCTTGTGGCCTGCTTTCTTGAAGTATATATTGATCTTTTCTATCACTTTGCTTACTACTTTTGCAAATCTGTGTGGGCTTTTCTTTCATTTCCTAGCCTTTCCTTTTTATTTATTCTTTTTACATAAAATATGTCCCAACTAAAGTTTTCTTCTCTTTACTCCTACCATCCCCCATCTCCTCTCCTCAAGATCCCCTCCTCTGAAGTGTTTTGGAGCCAGCTACTGCAGAATTATTAACTTGCAATTTGATCATATTATTAATATTTATTAAGGGGCTATATAAGCAATCACTGATACAAATTAAACCTTAAGACAATTCTTGGAGAGTAGAACTGTTCCAGCCGAGTGATGGAGTCAGAATTCTCCCCAAGAATGTAGGAACAATTAGGAAGGAAGGTAGGTGTGCCTCAGAGTTCTCAATGGGGGCTAAATATGCCCCCATTCACGGTCCTCAGACCCCAAAGCTATGCCTCTAGGCCTCCATCTATAATATCTGAGTCCCACTACACTCCTTTTCCATTTCAGTTCAGAAAAGAGCATACCCACAGAAATATCAACAAAAGACAGCATTTCAAGGTACAATAAAACTAGGCACAAACCCCGATATTAGGGCTAGAGAAGGCTATACCCTATCAAAGGAAAGGGGCCCCAAGACTAGGCAAAAGAGTCAGAGACATCCAACTCCCACTCTTAGGAATCCCACAAAACTCCAAGCTAACAACTATAACATTTATACAAAGGAACTAGTGCAAACCCATGAAGACTTTGTATTTGCTGTGTCAGTCTCTTTGAACCCCTACAAGCCTTGCTTAATTGATTCTGTGATCTGTGTTCTCCTGGTGTCCTTGACCCATCTGGCTCCTATAATTCTTTCTTCTCTTCCACAGCATTCCAAGAGCTCAGAGGGAAGGAACTGGATGGAAATCTCCAATTTGGGCTCTCTCTCAGCCTAATGTTTGGCTGTAGGTCTCTGCATGTATTCCCAGCAGCTGCTGGAGGAATTCTCTCTGATGATTATTGAGGCTGGCAATGACCTATTGAGAATAACAGAATATCATTAGGAATCATTTTAGTGATTATTTTTCTATCTAGGTTTCTGGGCTATCCTGGTCATCTAGGCAGTATTGGGCATGGGCTCCATCTTGTGGTGTGTATGCCTCAAATTAGACCAGTCTTTGGTTGGTCACTCCTACAAGTTCTCTGCCGTATCACTCCTGCACATCTTGCAGGCAGAATAGATTGTAAATTGAAGGTTCTGTGGCTAGGTTTCTGTCCCAGCCCCACCATTGGAAGGTGCTTGGTTACCGAAGATGGCCAGGTCTTTGTTCTCCTTTGCTGAGAGTCCTCACTACAGTCACTCACTGGGAGTTTCTACTATACTAGGTTTCCACATCATCCAAATGCCATCCAAGTCCAGTTATCTCTACTCTTTCCAACCTGCTCGTCCTATTCCCTTTCCCATCTGTTCCCAGTTTACCCACAACATCGATTCTATTTCCCCTTTCCAAGGAGAGTTATGCATTTCCCCTTGGGCCCTGCTTGTCATTTAGCCTTTCTAGGTCTGTGGATTGTATGTTTTTTCACTCAGGTTGATTTTTTTTTCTCATTCAATCCATTTGCCTAAAACTTTCAGGTGTTGCTTCTTTTTATCAGCTGGTTAATATCTTGTTGTGTAAATGTACCACATTTTCTTTATCCATTCTTCAGCTGAGGAATATTTAGGTTGTTTTCAGTTTCTGGTTATGAATAAAGCTGCTATAAACATATTTAAGAAAGTATCTTTGTGGTAGGATGGATCATTCTTTGGTAAAATCCCAGGACACCACAATGGAAATTGATTTGGCAGTTGCTCAAAAAAACTGGGAGTTGATCCACCTTAAGATCCATCTATCCTAAAGATTCTCTAGGCTTTATTTTTAATTTTTTGGATATGTTATTGAAGAGAAAAGAGATAGATGGGTAGAAAGAGAAAAGAAGGGGGAGGGAAAATAGAAAGGGAGAGAGAAAGGACAAAGAAGGGGAGTAGGGTAGGGGGATACAGAGTGGAGAGAGAGAGAGAGAGAGGGAGGGAGGGAGAGAGAGAGACTGTCTATTCACCATACCTCCTAAAGTACAATCACTGTCATGTTTATTTTCTCTATGGCTTCCACAAAAGCACTCAAGAATTTTAAGGCTAGACCCCATAGGATATCGACTTAATGTCTCATAGTAATGATATTTCTAAAATAACCTTTGTTGAAGGTCAAATCCTTAGCTAAAATAAAAATGTATTTTGTGACCATCTTGCTCCTCTATTATGGGTAAGGGTGGCAGGTATTTTTCTTAGCAAAGTGTGCTGATTGTTTCTCAGAAAGTTGATTTCATGAAGGCGCTTGCAAATTGATTTTCTCAAAGTTGTTCTCAATGCTTCTTTTGCAGCAAGTCTTATCCGAGTTAATCTATTACCTTCTCTATTGCCATGACCATAACTCAGATAAAGCATAACACATTTTCATTTTGTCTTTCCATTATTTTTGCAGTAAGTCAATATAATCTGAGGCGAAGCATGCCTTGCTCAGCATTTATTGATCTGTCAGTTTGCTCGTTGTTTACATCAAAACACCACTTGTCAGCTTGGCCCCATTACAATTATCTTCTCATATAGGAAATGACAGCTTCAAAGCACAACTATGAGTCAATTTACAGGGCAAATTATTCTTAAGATTCTGGTACAACATCAGTACCCAACTTCCTCTCGGTAGGCATAGTGATGGATGACTTTCGTATTCTATCAAAAGCTGAGAAACGCATACCTCTATCCTAACTAGACACTGCTTTCTCCAATATAAGAAAAACATATTTTGCTTTGTATCGCAGTACATGCTTACACAGTAGATGTTCAATAAATGGTAATCACTATTAATACTACTTCAAGCAATTGTGCACATTGGTAGTTAATAGGAATCAATTGTGGTAAGGTGGGATAAAAAATGAGAAAAGAATATAGCTTGGAGCAAGGCTTTTGACTCTCACACAAATAAAATTCATTTGGTCTTTGAAATGCCTCACTATACAGACAAAAAACTTTTTACTCAGTGTTAATCCTGATTTCTTAAGTTTTTAATACTTTGATTATTTTGTAAGTATGTGAAGCCCTGTTAACTCTTAAAAGGCATGAATATCAAAACAGTTTATTTACCTCTTCACTAACTTTTTTCTGGCATTTGAATCTTTTAATTTAGGCTTCTCTTCTTCTATCCTGACAATTTAATATCTGATTCATAAAAGCATCCTCCTGACAGAAGTGTCCATTAACTGCACTGCTAATGCTATGTGACTTTGCACCTTACATCCTTTTTAACACAAACGTCCTTCACTTTCACCATTGCAGATAAAAGGAACATTAAGCCATGTCTGTGCTCTGCTCAGAATCTGTTTTCTTCATGGATTTCTTCCATATAAGGACCACAGACATGCATCTTTCATCTCCTATGACATTTTTATTATTTCATATATTTTGTCACTTGAAATAGAATTGCTTTTTATGTCACTGTTATTCACTAAGCCACTTTTATAATACAGCACTGGGCACATACATTGCAGCCTCTGAGGTTTACAGGTTTGTGTGATCTTTGGTAAAGTCCTATGATTTCTTTAGCCTTGGTTTGGAAATTTTTAAAAATTTTCAAACTCTAAATTTCTGAAAATTTACTTAACTTTATATTTATGTGTGTACTGCTTAGATATATACACGTTAGAACCTCTCATAAAAAAGCAAGGTAGCAAAGTTATTATACATAAATTCACAATAAATACATATTGAAAAAATTAATGAGAGGATATACACTTTAGAACCTCTCATGAACAATCAAGGTAGCAAAGTATATATATATAATATATATATATTATGTATAATAATACATAAATTCACAATAAATACATCTTGAAAAATTAATGAGAGGATGGGTCAGTAGTAGGATGGATGGGTGGATTTAAGACTTCATATAGAAAACTTTGCACAAATTGTTTGCTATTGAGAGCCATAACCACTCTTTTACTTGAGTTTGAAAGTGACTCAAGTTCCTAAAAAATCTTAGAAAAGCTTTTCTAGCAAACAGTGTCACTCTCAGACATACAGCTGTAAGTGTCAATCACAGTTCAATAGGCAAGAGTTTTTAAGTAACATAATTTGAATTATTGCTTTTAAACTTTTATTGGATGAGTTATTTTAAAGGCAACTTCTCAAAGTCATCAGAAAAGCTGAAGCTGCTCAAAGCATGCATACAAACATGTACACGTTATTGAAAATGACCAAAAAGAGCACAAGTGATAACCCATGATATCCATATCTTTCCATAGCATTTTCTGCTCTCCTGAAGCTTATGTATTAAGATAAAGGAGAATTTATGTTAAGAAAAAGGTCAGACTCTAACTCTGAGGAAACTGTACTAGAATATATTTGTTATCATTTTATAAAGATAGAGATGAGTTTGTCCCGTGTCCTCTCTGTGATGCAATACATACTCAGCCCACAGAAGAAGAATGTGACTCACTTTGTAGGAACACATTGTTGAATTTAGAGCAGAGTGACCTTACAGGACCTGCCAGGGCCCTTGTGGTGAGAAGTGGATGAAGTGGACCTGCATCCTGTTGCGACTGGCTGCCTTGAATAATTCTGTGGACTGGCAACGAATGACGTCCATTTAATCAAGGACTGGCTAGAATGCAGCTGTTCCAGCTGATAGAGGAGCCTGCTGAATATGAGATTTTCTGGGTGGTGGGGAAGTTTACCTGGTCAGAACAGAGAAATCACACATGTCAAGGTGACACTTGGAATTGTAACTTTTATAATACCCATGATCATTATAAGTCCCAATCGTTTAATATGAAAGGAAAGAGAGAGTTGCACATTTATAATTTTACAAAACTCAATTAGCCCTCTGTGCAGCATTTAATGTATGTATTTAGCCACCTGTATGTACATACAGTGGGGGTTATGATATATGAAATAAACTGAACAGTCAATACTAAAAGACAAATAATGAAATGAACTTTCAAAGATAATTTTATTAATTTATGGACAATGTAGTCCCTACAGTTACATATACTAAATAAAAGTTAATGGGTCATTTGAAAATGAATAAACAAGAAGAGGACAAATATGAATAAAGGAAGCAAAGAATATAAGAAAAAAGAGAATAAAGGGGTGCAAGCTGAGAAATGACTCAAGTTTGTTGTGATTTGAGAGAATCCAGAACAGTTACATTGAGATGGTGGTAGTTACCCAAACAGTATGGTGTGAAGATAGAAAAAAGTATGCTTTAAATGATCCTAATTCTGAGAATTTTTGGGAATATTGGCTTACTGTGCCTGAATCTCTTAGTAGCATGCCCTGCATTTGAAAACTGTGAGAAACTTGCTATTTTCCTCTCTGTTACAAGGCTAAAAGGCATCATTGTTGCTGAACAATCATTCTTTAAAAATAAATATGTTGCCAAGGGAACAGGAGTCCCAGTTTATCTTATGAAATATTACCCTCATATGTGTATTAAGATTAGAGAATCTTCTTAGACAATGGGAAGTTGTTGTCCTTATTTGAATTTTTCACTTGACGCTGTAAAATGCCATAAAATGAGGAACAGGTGAGAAACATACTCTAGGTTTAGGACTTTTCATCTTTTGACATTTCTTTTTGACAGTCTAAAATTCTGTTTTACAATGAACATAATAGAAAAATAGTTATCACTTGGCAGTTTGCAAAACACTGTAAATGCATGATGTTATTTTTTTTCAAACTTTAAAGGACTTTGGACTAAACATGAGCCATTTTAGTCAGTAAATAAATATTTAGGTCTAAAACAACAGTAACAGGTATAAATCTCTCCTTTCACTCCATTAACACAAGAGCTTGAAACAGTCCCTCTGGTCCTGCATGACACTTTCTCCCAAAATAAATAGGGACTTCACCAGTTTTCCAAAATAGAAATCGATGAAGTATATATTACAGATATAATTGAAGTAAATAAGAGCTCTTGAAACTACATTTAACATTATAGAAACAAAGTTACTAAGAATCCAGGGGTATAGCTCAAATATAGCCACCAAGCCTCAGAGAAATGGAGTAAGCCTTTATTCTGGATTCCCATTGTATATACTTCAGAAACTCTGACCATCAGGGCTTCTCCTCGGAATTATATTTGCCATTCAATAAGCCCTTTGGGAAACATGTCAAACAGATGTTGGCTGTGTCCCTGTCAGCATTACACTGAGCCAGGAACAAATCCTAACAATTACACTGTACTTATAAAACATCTCCAAATTCTTGTAGAAAATAAATCATTTTACAACTTATCCATTTTTATCATGTGAGCAATACTATTTATTCACTAGGAAACACATTACAAACACACACACACACATACACACACACCCTACCTGGTGTTTTAAATGTTTTCTTTACCTGTCTCTACAGCTGAGAAGGCTAGTAACTGTGAAGAAGATTCTACAAACACTTCATGTGGAAAGAACAAGAGACTGTGATCTTGGAGGCATAGAGCAGGGCTGGTGATGGATAAATGAATATCATTAGGAAAGCTGGGCTCAAGAAACTCAAACCTTGTGTGATGCACAATGGTAAGACAGTGTCCATATCTGCTGGTTTTAACTTGACTTTCTAAAAGAAAAAGAATTTTATAAATTTAAGTCAAATGGCCATAAATCTGAATGAACAGATAAAAATCAGAGATCTAATCTGTAAGTAGGACAAAATTGTATTTGTTTGTTTGTTTTTGTTTATTTATTTATTTATTCAGATGAAAGTTTACATAAAGAACTGTCGGATTCATTCATTCTAACAAAGAACTTTATACTGAACAGAAATTTCATTCCTAAAGTGTAATCTAAGTAAATATATATGCCTTTGTTTGAGATTGCAGATTCTCTTAACACTGTTTTTCCTTGTCTTGGAGCAGGAATCCCATGATTGCTACTTTCCTGGCCCATTCTCTCCCTGCTTCCTCAGTTCTCATTGCCCTTCACTCCCACACCTTCAGCTCTCTCTCTCCTGACTGGATCATCCTCCCCAGTGTTTTAGTGCTTTACCTCCTATACAACATACAATGTCTCATTTGGTCTTTTCACTATTCCTGCTTCATTTCAAAATTTGACCTTCCTTATAATGCTAATAATAGCATTAGGAACTCCACCAATCCAAAACGACCTCAGAATGGTATGACTGCAATAGTCTTATAATTAGGGTTGGTGTAATATAATTTTCCTTATTATTTCAGTGATCTGTGTATTTACGTACAAAGTGAAATTTTAAATAAAAATAACTTTTCTATATTTTTTTACAAATTTATTCTATAGTTTTTGACTTTTAAGTGGATTATTTAAAATTTTTAGATATAATACTATTTGCAACATAACTAAAGACATATCTATCAATATAAACTACAGTTTTCCTGCTGGTGTCTCCTTGTAATACATCCTTTTTTTCCCATAGCATTTTCCCATGATTTCATTTTATTAATTGAGAACTTTTAAAAACATTTAATTTTATCTCTACTACTCCATCACTACTTATACTATCAGCTTATCTTTTCTTTTTTTTTCTTTTTTTTTCTTCTTTATTTTGTATTTAACAAAAAAAAGTAACATGAATTTAAAATGAGGAAAAGTTAACAATAACTATGAACAGGATAAGAATCATAAGCATGGCATATCAAGGGTCAGCTTATCTTTTCAACTTTGTTATTGGGCTTATATTTATGCTGTTCATTGATAAGATGTCAGAGTCTACATTCAAATGTCTCTTTATCACTGTATGTACTGTATGTCCATTTTGGTCCACCTACAAAGTTTAATATTACAGGATTTTAAATAATTGTTTTCATAAAAATCTTGTATTTTCTTCTTTACTTATACTTTCACTACCAAGGTTTATTCTTCTTTATCAATGCTCCTTAGAAATCATTGTCACCCTATAGTATTCTCTAAAAATAGTAATTGTCTCAATATATAGATGAGTATTTAGTGCCTGCCATCTGCATCTGAGTTGTCTAGCTCAAATGAGATAATACGCTTAAACAAAAACAGATTATAACCCTTCAAGAGAATGACATCACATCTTCATGCTTCTGCAATATTTTTCTAAAGAAATCAATGTATTTCCCATAATAATCTAGTAAGGTATGTATAGACTTCAGTTGCTCAAAGTGTGTGTTAATTGAATGGACGTGAATGCAAAACAAGCTACATAACTAAATTTCATTTTTGTGTTTTTTATAAAACAGAACTTGGTAAGCAAAGAATACTGTAGACAATTAAAAATCTCTATCAACTAGAAATCAATCTACCCAAAGATCCAGCAGTACCACTTTTGGGCATATACCCAAAGGATGCACTTTCATATCTCAAAGGCATTAGCTCAATTATGTTTATAGCATCATTGTTCATAATAGCAAGAACCTGGAAACAACCTAGATGTCCCTCAACTGAAGAATGGAGTAACAAACTGTGGTACATCTATACAATGGAGTACTACTCAGCAGAAAAAAAAATGACATCCTAAAATTTGCAGGCAAATGGACAGATTTGGAGAGTATCCTGAGCAAGGTATCACAAGCCTAGAAAGACAGGCATGGGATGTACTCCCTCATAAGTGGATTTTAGACAAAAAGCAAAGAATACCCAAGCTGCACAACACAATCCCTGAACAGCTTGGGATCAGAAGGAACTTAAGTGAGGTAGCCAGGGATTCTCCTAGGGAAAAAAATGGAGAAGATCTCATTGGCAAATTGGGACCATTATAGGTAGTGACCAAACAGAGGTGGGAAAAAAATCATGAGAGAAGGAGATGGTTGAGTGAGAGAAGCAATGAAGAAGGAGAGAAAAGAGATGGATATTTTGATAGAGAAAGCCAATGTGGGACTGGAAGAAGACTGGGTGCTAGGAAAATGCCCAGGAACCCACATGATGTCCTTGGATAAGTCCCCAACTAATAATGGAGGGAGTGCCTAAACAAGACATCCCCTATAATCAAATGAATGATTACCCTAAGTGTCATCACAGAACATACACCCAACAATCAATAGAGGTGGAAACAGAGATCCATGGATGAGTACTGGACCAGGCTCCCCTTAGAGCTGGAGAGTGGGGGAGAAGAGTCTCTCTGAGGAAGGAGATAGTGTTGTAGTAAGTTTTTCCCAGCACCTGTTTGTGGCCGGAGGTTTGGACCTGGTTCATGGCGGCTTAGGTTTGGAACCTGGTCTGCAGCAGCTTTTGTCCCCCAAAGAAATGAATCAGACACTTATATTACTTCATACTGTTTGGCCCATGTCTCATGCACATTACTAGCTAGCTCTTTCATCTTAATTCAACCCATTTCCATTTATCTTCCCACCACGTGGCTCAGCCCGTGGCTTAGCCAGTACCTCTACATGTCTGTCTTCTTCGGGGGTCAGATGGAGACTGGTTTAATTCCACCCTTCTCCTACCTGCCTGGTCTCTGATTCTCCACCCACTTCTACGGTGCTGTGCATAGACCAAAACGGTACTTTATTTACAACATAAAGAGAACATTCTACCACAAGATAGGGAGTATGATGAGGAATCCCACAGAGATGACTGCCTGGAGTTCCAGAGATCACACTGGAAAACCATAGGACAAAGAGTTAAGTCCTCCAATGGTAGGCATCTGTTGATCACCATGGGCAGTATGTAGAGGTTTGAGAGGGTGGAATCAGACTGTGTTCTTGTAAATGGGCTGGCACCTTTGAGCCCATTCCCTGCAGAGAAACTCCTAACCCAGCTTTGATATTTTGGATGAGAAAATTAGACCTGCCTAGAGTGGATGCACCATGCTGAGCTGACCCACCTTGGGACTTCCTGCCCTTTTGAGGGAGGAAATCCAGGGAATGGGGGGGGGAGGCTGAAGGCAGACTGGGAGGCATTGGGAACAGGGAACAGTGGGTGAGCAGAGGGATACATAAAATAATTTTTAAAAAATATATAAAAAATTAAAAATCTTTATCATAACTAGCTCTCAAGGAAAAAACAGTATTTTACAAGCACCACAAAAAAATGTGAGTTTACCAAAGAGAAGTAATATGGATAACTCATGTTTATGATACACAAATGATATTTTAAAGTAAGTGTTCAGTTCTCTCCACTTTTTCACTTGTCAGTAGTTACTTAATATCCCCTAAATAGCAAAGCTATATTATACAATAAGTCAGATTTTACACTGAGTCATAGTGACATTCCTTTCAGTTAGTATGAGATAGTGGGGATTTGAACTATTTTTTTTTTATATACTATAGATACTGTAAATAGCAATTGCCTTGGACCAACAGCCATTTTCTAAATATACCTGAAGGATCTAGACAGAAAATTACTTTTCTTGGGTCATCTTTGGACAGCTTGGATTTTAACATAAGTATAAATTACTTTTTATTTTAGACAGTCCTGGATAATAAAACCATTCTGTAATATAATTTTATAATTACATTGTGCAGGCTCCATTATGGATTATAAACTTCCATAAGTATATCCACCTAGCTTTCATTAGAGTTGTACCTAAAAAGGTATTTGCTATGCACAGTTGACCACTGCTTATGACATGTTAATGAATGTAAAGCATTCAGATGTAAAATACTAATTGGTGACAAATAAGATATTTTCTTTTGACAGTGTTAAATAGGTAAAAAATTAAAAGTTCATTGATTCTCAAAAAAATAATATATTCAATCAATTGACTCACACTTAGGGCCATCACGCAATAGCTTCAGAGTCTTTGGAAGCCTGGTAAAAATACAATGTACAGTTCTGTCAAATTCTGTATTTCCCATACATTGTCTAAAGAATGCTGAAAATGACGAACAGTGGGGTAATGAAATAGACACCTTTGTGGTTCATCATTCTATCACTGAAACGAGAACATTGCCTTGTAGAATCTGCTAGTTCCCTCTATTTACATTCTGAATTATGTAAAATTAAATGCAAGATGAAATTAGGTTTATCTTGTTGGAAAAGTCAGAAAGCACTATCTTCCCAGTCCTACAACAGCCCCTTGTAGAAGCTAATGCTTTCCCCTTCAGGGCACTGGGACTGTACAACACTGGCTTTGCTATTAGTGGCACAGACCAACTGATGTTCAGATAGAAACCTTATGAGTTCAACTCTGGGAACGTGGTCTTCTAAACAGAAAAGTCTATTTTCTTTTTACCAATTTTTTTTCCATTTCATTTTAAAGGCCATTCTAGAATACCAATTCTTTTCCAGTAGCTTAGGAAGATTATTCTTACTCTTCCTAGCCTTCATTTTCTGCTCTGTCTTCAGTACAGATTTCTATATTTGGAAGAAAATTATGTGTCAGCTGATTATTGATATGTTATTTTAATGTATTTTCTATCAAAAATCCAGTGAGACTTTACTGGAAGCATAAAAAAATTATCCTAAAATTTATATGAAAGTCAAAAAGATACCTAAAACCATTTTGAAAAATAAAGTTAATATGGGAGGTATATCCCATCTAAATTTTACAGTAGTTACAGTAGCTAAAATTATATGGTATTACTAGGGAACATGCACACAGATCACTAAAAAAAGGACACAATATACGATGTCAGTCCAAAGACAAGCACTTCAGAGCCTAGGACCAACAAGGGCATAGTACATGAATGGACGATGAAGGGGACTAATAGAGAGATGATAAACCTGCTGTAACCATGGCAGCTACTATCATCTAGTGAAAAGTGCTTAATCCCAAGAATTACAAAGTATTATTCATTTCCTGTCATTACTCACTTCTGCTTTGAAAAGGAGATAAGGCTCAAAAGCCTAAAACTAAAGTTGCAGTTTAGGTGCAGAGTAAGTCACAACACCTGTTTCCTCTTTCACCTTTAGGATAGGAGGAATCTCTGTAGTATAATTTCTGTACCCACCTTCCCTACCTAGCCTTGAGGTTCTGACCCGGTGCCCTGCAGTCCCACAGAAGCACACAGATGCTTACACTAATTTTATTTTAGTTAGCCTATGGCTCTGGGATATTGCTAGTTAGCTCTTGCTCTTAAACTAACCCAGTATTACTATCTTGTTCAGCCACTAGGTTCGGTATCTTTTCTCAGCAACATTTTAACTTCTTTCCTCTGCATCTACTGGTGTCTCATCATGGTATCTCTATGGTATCTTCCTGGCTTCTCTGCTCTGTTCTTCCTGCTCACTTGTTTCCTTAGTCTTGTAGCACCACTCACACTTCCTGTCTGTCTTCAGACCGTCAGCATTTTTATTAAACCAGTAGGCAGGACAATTATTTATAATGTAACTGCAAATCTCTTAACTCCAGGTAACATATTATCTTAACCATTCTGTTATATATCAGCTTTGTCACTTAAATCCCCTCAATTATCATACCAATTGGTCCTGCAATAAGAAATAAAAGCATTTGATGTCATCTCCAAAGCCACAAATCATCAGGCTCCTACTTAATTCCATTCTCCAGTGTCTTCTTCCTTGTTCCTGTTATCTCCTGGCTTCTCTGTCTGCACTTATCTCTGTCTGGAAAGGTTAGTCCTTCTTTTGGCAATTAAAAAACTTCTTCACAGAAGAGAGTTTCAGGATTCTTAGTATAGAACAACCTTCTATTTTAGGAGACAATGAAACAGAAAGACGGACAGGAATGGTAGCACCAACCACAATAACATGCTTGTAATCTCATAATAGAAATATTTTACATGCATTTATTAATTTATCTTCACAGTTTTACTAAAGAAATAGGTAGTAGAAATTAGCTCTATCACTAAAGCAGTTGCCTTGCAGTCATGAGAACCAAAGTATAGATCATCAATACTCTCCTTAAAAGAATAATGAACCAGGTAGTGTTAAGATGCAGACAGATAAAGGTAGATCCATGGAGCTTGATGATCAACTAGTCTAGTCTATTTTACTTGGTTATAGGCCAATGAAAGACCCTTTTTCATATATAAGATGGAAAATGTCTAAGGAATGACATCAGAGGTTATTCTCTTCCTCCTATGTGAATATTCTTTTACATACACCCTCACATAGGAACTTGAACACACAGGCACACATACACACATGTACAGGTACAAATATGAACAATAAGGGTCTCATTTAGCAATTAAGGAGAAGCCAGTGAATTCACCTCAGATCCCCTTGATTGGATCTGAGTTACTGTAGCTGCCTTAGGCCCATGCCCTCAGCCAGTGGTGCCCACAATGCTCATCTCACTGAGCAAGAAAAGACATTGTTTTTATTTCAATGTGATGAGAATTTAAAGATGTCTATATAAAATAATCAATTAAAGAGTCATATATGCTCATTCCCTAGCATATACAATATTAAATACAAACACTATACCCAAGCCTGAAGTCACTACTCCCTGACCTTCACGGCTAAATCTATGGCTTGGCTCTGTCCTCTGATTAAAAAAAAAAAAAAAAAAAAAAAACTTTATTAAATATACAATATATTACAACAGCTTCCCATTTTTATCTGTTAAAAATTTATGGTTTTTTTTTTTATTTTATGTGCATTGCTGTTTTGCCTGTGTGTATGTCTGTGTGAGGGTATCAGATTTTTGAATTATAAACAGTTGTGAACTTCCATGTCAGTGTTAGGGACTGAACCCAGGTACTTTGAAAGATCTTAACCACTGAGCTAATTCTTCAGCTGCAATTGCCCAATTTAAAGGTGTTACCCAGCATTAAAGTCATTGATTGTTTCTAAGGGTGGATCATAGAGGGCCTCTCAGAGTTCTGGAATGTTCTAGACAACATTTTCAGCTAAAAAATGAAAAACTTATGAAGATGTTACATCTCTTCATGTGGAAATTGTGAGGCAATGTTGAAACCCAATTGAAAAGATTTCAGAGTCCTTATTGAGATACAGGGGAACAAGCTTCTTTTAAATTATCACACATCCAAAAAGGCAAGCAAGCAGGATGCTATACTTGTTTTATGTGAATGGGCTTTAAGCAGGTAGGGAGGCTGCAGATGCTGCTTTTTCTGTTTCAGTGTAGATGCCCATAGGTTGCAGCTGTGTTCACATATCTTATTTTAAAACCATGGCAATTATACATTAGTAGCACTTAGTCTCCTGAGAAGGAAAGATAGTTTCACATCTGTGCCTGCTATTTCAGATCCATTTGGAGAATTTCCTAAGAATGTCCCACTGTGCCCTGCAATTCTTTTCCAGGATCTGTCCCTCACACCTTAGTTATATCACACCATTCTTTTATTCTCTGATACGTGCCAATTTTTAGGGGTTTTTTTCCAGTTTTTTTTTTCTTCCCCACTACCTTCTGAAGGCATCTGAAGTACTATTCAGTCCAGTTAACATTGCATTCTTTGTGCCTTGAACCAGAAAAAGTAACAACTGGCTGGCTACATTGTGTATAGAATGATTCACCATTAACTCATTCAGCAAATATTTCTAATATATAACAAAATAGAAGTTGGCAACACATAAATTTTCTCTAAATTTATAGTTTAAAGAAGGAAAGCAGAGGTCACAGGCTCTTTCAGTGGTTTTATGCTGGACTAGGTGTGTAAAATGCTATGAGAATGCTCAGAGACAATTTCACTGCATTGAGGACCTATGAGTCAGTGTCCAGCAGAAAACATGCTGGACTTGATAAGTAAACTGAATGAAACAATGGAATGAGTACACAACCAAGCTTAGGCTCAGAGCACAGAGCAGTGGCTAATGAACCTGAAAACAGTTGACATAAAAGAAGCATATTATTCTAAGGGCAGTGGAGCACCAGGTAATGGTTCTCAGAAAAACTAAAAATAAAATATTTTTAAAAGACCATGTCCGTGAAGAATAGCCCTTCAACTACACAGAAAAAGTTGGAGGAAAGGGTGGAATCTGACAGGAGTTTGCTGGTTACAGGTCATCCAAGTGAGGAAGCCTAATGTCCCAATCTAAAGCTTCTGGAGGGAAATTACAGGGAAGTAGTAATAGTTTTAAAAAGTAGTGAAGGCATGAAATCAACAGAACTTCAGATCCTAGCTCATGTGGTAGATGAGTGATTATAAGGTTTCTCAAAGACAATTCTATCAGTCATCACTCAATCTTTATATACAGAATTTGAATGGTGTGTGGACCCATGTACTCAGTCATTCCACATGCAACATTTTCAATTCTGTTCTATTTTACTCTTTAATCATATTTTAAAATACACCAGAAAACATGCTTTTCGCCCTTGATGATTTGGAAATACTACATACCACTCTTTGTTTCTGAAAGTTGCATATCAAATACTTATAAAAATTTGGAATTGTGACTGTTACAGCCCTCAGGAAACCTTCCATGACTATGTATTTTATTTGATACATTGCAATGATCCATTATATTAGTTACACAGCTGATATTTGGCTCCCCCATGTGTACCTATTCTATTTTAAGCAGCTTTGTCTTCCTCTTCATGAAGTTGAAATAAATTCAAACATCACTGTTCTAGTTACCTAAAAAATATATCAAAATAAAAGTTATTTGAAATTAGGTTCTTATTATCATTGTCCACTACAATCTTTCTTTTGCTGTTAATATTTAGTATGGATTTCAAAAACTAGTTTCTATTTGTTCTTTTTATTTTCATATTCCACTATTGATAAGAAAATAGTCAGGTCATCCACAAACTGCATGACCACAGAGGTAAATTTCCCAGAATTCAGACTTCCATAGGTGAACACTGAAGCCAGGCTGAAGGAATTAAGGAGATTTAAGACATGCTTTTTTTATTTCAGTGGCATAAATCAATATTAGGTAAAGCATGATTCCAGAAGTCATACACAGAGTAGTCATGCCCTATAACATTCACACCCAGAGGCTCAAATGTAAAGAATCCTGAATTCTTACTGAAGAAATGTTTAGAAGAAGAAGAAATGGCCTACTGGCATCTGAAATTTTGTTCTCATATGTGTTCTTATAAGTGTTGTCTACAATTACCAGAGTTCATGAGCACAAAGCATGAAGCCCAAATCTGATGAGAAAATGACTCCTTATGATTCCATCCCAACACTTTTTGCAATGATTTCACTTATAAGCATTTGATTTCCATGTAGAACATATTTTGGAACACACTCTTTTTACAAAATAGTGAATTTCATACCATGCTTTTATATTATAATTTTTCAGAAGTCAATGTGTGCTATTCATTATTTTGTTAGCTACATTCTAATTTCAATCATGCTGATTGCAGGAGGGCCACTATGTCCAGAGTATGTTTAATTGCAGCAGACAGAATGTTCTGTAGATAAGGATAGTTCACAACCCAAGGTTGTGTGTGGTGGAAATGCTCTCTGTATGCTGTAAATAAAGAACTGGTTTGGCCTATGTAGAGCACTGTAGAAGTGGGTGGAGAATTAGAGACCAGGCAGGAAGGAAAAAGGCGGAGTTACTCAGTCTCCATCTGGCCTTGAAGAAGACAGACATGTAAGAAATACAGGTGAGCCATGTCGGGCCACATGGCGGGTAGAATAGTAGAAATAGGTTGATTTAAGAGCTAGCTAATAATGTGCTTAAGACGGCCAAACAGTATAAAGTATATAAGTGACTGATTCATTTCTTTGGGGAACAAGCACTACCGTGGGTCAAGGTACAAACTCCTGGGCCCAAACGGCCTGGAAAAACCTTCTACAACAGTTGTGCAACTCTTTTGTTACTCACCTGAATGGATTTAGATGCTGTACAGAGTTTTGCCATATTTTAAGGCTCAGGTAAAAATAATTACTTGACAATTGATATGGCAGCCTGGCATGCCTATATTATTAGACTACAATGAAATACATTGTCTTATATTTTAGAAAATGTTAAAATGGAGCATTCAGAGTCTACCATAAAATCATGTTTAAATGTGGATTATACTTTAGTTGTCTAAGGTAATAACAGCATAAAATCAGTCTCAGCTTTTAAAAATTTGTTTCTATTCAAAATAGATAGAAACTAAAATCAACCTAGCTGTCTATCTATAGATTATTTTTTAAAAGAGAGAAATAATGTAGTACAAATACACAATGAAATTATATACAATCATAAGGAAGAATGAAACTATCGTATTTGCAGAACAATTGATGGAACCAGAAATTATTATGTTAAGCAAAAAAAGCCAGACTGAAAAAAAACAAATGCCTCACTTTCTCAAATTCTGTGCATGTGTGTATGAGACAGAGAGATCAAACTAAAAATGGACCACAATCAAGGAGGAAGGGATTTCAAATGAGTAGAAATAGGAAAGTGGAAGGAAATACATGTGGCAAGAAGCATAAGAGAAAATGTTAGAGGACTAGTAGAATCAGGATTGGTGGAAGACATCAGAGAAAAAGCAAGTCAGAAAGTGAGATTACTTAGAACAAAATATATTGACACAATTATATGAAAAAATGCCTTTAAAACATATTAGTAAGAACTGTGTTCAGAGTTTAATCAGAGGTGAGTAGATTTCAGTTTCTAGGCTGCACAACTGGAGAATTCCTCTATAGGGGCCAGGGTCACACCCAAGGTTCTGATCTCAGGTACTTGCTAGCAGACAGGACCTAGGCTTTAACTTGGAGAGGCCTCCCCAAGTGATGCCTAACATAAAGGACCTCCCAAGGCCAGGCCTTGGGTCCAGGGCAAACTGCATCATCATAGATAATCAAGTACCTTCAAAATGTAGACACTTGTCCAGATAAGAGTCACAGATAATCCAGACAACTTGCTCTGAGGAGAAAGGAGACACACAAACCCTCTTGCCACAACTAACTAGGAGCTGACTAAGTATGAACCACTGAAGCCATGGACAGATGCCAGTGCAATGATACATATAACAATATACAGAACAACAAGACAACACCAGAAGAAACTGGTGGTTCTAAAACAATAAGACCCAAACAAAACAATAAAGAGGAAACAGAATAAAACAACAGCAAAAACACCTTTATAAAGATTATACAAGGCTTAAAAGAGGTTATAAAAAATTCCCTTAATGAAATGGGAAAAATACAAACAAAAAATTGAAAGAGATGGACAAATCCTTGAAAGAAAACAAAGAAAAGGAAAACCAAAAAATAAAATAAAATTTCTAGGAACTAAAAATTGAAATAGAAGCAATAAAAAAAGTCACAAAAGGAGGCAAAGGTGGAAAAAGAAATTTTGAAGAAAAGTGCTGGAACTACACATACAAGCCTAAACAACAAAATCCAAGAGATGAAAGAGAAAATCTCTGGAGTGAAAGACTCAATAGAGGAAATAGATACATCAATCAAAGAAAATACTAAAACCAAAAAAGCCATAACACAAAATGTTCAGAAAATTTGGGGTTCCATGAAAAGACCTAACCTGAGAATAATAGAAATAGAAGGAGGAAAAGAATACCAGCTCAAAGGCACAGAAAATGTATTCAATAAAATCATATAAGAAAACATTACCAAACTAAAGTAGGAAATGCCTATAAAGATCCAAGAGGCTTACAGGGCATCAAATAGATTTGATCCCCCCCAAAGTCTGCCCACCACATAATAATCAAGCCACAAAACATACAGAACAAAGAAAAATATTAGGAGCTGCAAAAGAAAAGGGACAACTTACCTATGAAGGCCGACCTATCAAAATAACACCTGACTATTCAATGAAAACAAAGAAAGCAAGAAGGTCCTGATCAGAAGTTATACAGAAGAGCATGGCTGCCAACCTAGACTACTATACCCAGAAAAACTATCAAGTACCATAGATGGAGTAAACAAGATATTTCACTACAAAGTTGGCCTAAAACAGTACCTATTCACAAATCTGGCCCTTCAGAAAGCATTAGAGGAAAAACTCCAAACTAAGGATCTTAGATACACCCATGAAACCACAAACAATTGATAATCCCACAGAAGAAAATCCCAAAGAAAGAAAATACATACAAGCTACCACCAAAAATAACAGAAAATAACAATCATTGGTCACTAATAATTCTTAATATCAATGGACTCAATTCACCTATAAAAAGACACATACATGATGGATACAAACACAGAAGCCATCCTTCTGCTGCATACAAGAACCACACTTCAACCTTAAAAATTGACAGAGGTTCAGAGTAAAGTGTTGGGAAAAGATTTTACAATCAAATGGCCCTAAGAAAAAAGCTGGTCTTGCCATCTTAATATCTAACAAAGCAGACCTCAAACTAATATCAATTAAAAAGAGACCAGGATGGACATTACTTATTCATCTCAGAAAAAATTAATCAAGATGAGATTTCAATCCTGAATATTTATGTCCCTGAAATAAGGGTACCCACATATGTAAAAGAAACACTACTAAAGCTCAAATCCCAACATCAATTTTCACACCCTAATAGTGGGGGATTTCAAAACCCCAGTTTCACCCCTGGATAGGTTAACCAGACAGAGACTCAATAGAGAAATAAGGAGTCTAACAGAGGTTATGATACAAATGGATTTAATAGATACTTACAGAAGTTTCTAGATAAACAAAAGGAATATACATATTTCTGAGAACCAAATGAAACTTTCCCTAAAATTGACCACATAATTGGTCATGAAGCAAATATGAATAGATACCAAAAAATGGAAATAATCTCTTGTATCATATCAGACCACCATGGACTAAAGTTAGAGTTCAACAATTTCAAAAATCACAGAAAGCCTACCAACTCATGGAAACTAAACATCACTCAACTGAACCACTTCTAGGTCAAGGAAGAAATTAAGAAAAAAATCAAAGTCTTCCTAGAATTTAATGAAAATGAATCCACAACGTACCAAACTTGTGGGACACAATGAATGCAGTCCTAAGAGGAAAATTTATATCACTAGATGTCTATAAGAAAAACCTAGAGAAAACCTACACTAGAGAACAAAAGCACAGCTGAAAACCTTAGAACAATTAGAATCAATCTCACCTAGAGGTAGAAGGTAGGAAATAATCGAACTTTGTGCTAAAATCAATACAATTAAAACAAAGAGAACAATACAAAGAATCAATGAATCAAAGAATTGGTTATTTGAGAAAGTCAATAAGATAGATAAACACTTATCCAAACTAACAAAAAGCAGAGAGAACCTATCCAAATCAAAAGAATCACAAATGGAAAGGGAACATAAAACAGGCCCCCAGGAAAGCCAGAGAATTATCAGATCATATTTTGAAAATCTATTCTCCACAAAAATGAAAAATCTAGAAAAAAAAATGTACTGCTTTTTGAACAGGTACACTTTATCAAAATTAAATCAAGAACAGATTAAATGCCTAAACACACCTATAACCCTAAAATAAATTGAAGCTGTCATTAAAAGCCTGCCAAGTAACAAAAGCCCAGGTCCAAATGGTTTCAGTGCAGAATTCTATCAGATATTCAAAGAACTATGACCAATACTCCTCAAAATGTTTCATACAGTATACCATGAAGAAATATTGTGAAACTCTTTTTATGAGGCTGCAATTACCTCAATATCAAACCACTCAAAGGCTCAATGAGGAGAATTACAGAACAAATACCCTCATGAATATTGATGCAAAAAATTATCAGCAAAATTCTTGCAAACCTCATACAACAACATATAAAAAGACATCATCCCTGACTTCAAGTTATACTATGGAGCTACAGTAATAAAAACAGCCTGGTACTGGCATAAAAACAGACTTGTGGATCAATGGAATAGAATTGAAGATCCAGACATTAACCCAAAAACTTATGAACATGTGATCTTCGACAAAGAGGCCCAAAATATCAAATGGAAAAAATATAGTACCTTTAACAAATGGTGTTGGCATAGCTGGATGATAGTGTGTAGAAAAATGCAAATATATCCAAGCCTGTCACCCTGCACATAAATCAAATCCAAGTGGATCAAAGATCTCAACATAAACCCAGCCACTTTAAACTTGATAAAAAAGAAAGTGGGAAATACCCTCCAATGAATTGGCATGGGTGATCACTTTCTAAATATAAAACCAGTGGCACAGACACTAAAATCAAAAATTAATAAGTGGGATCTCCTAAAGCTGAGAAGCTTCTGTAAAGCCAAGGACACTGTCAACAGGACAAAATGACAAGCTACAGAATGGGAAAACATTTTCACCAACCCTATAAGTGATAGAGGATTGACTTCTAAGATATATAAAGAACTCAAGAATCTAGAGCTCAAAACCTTGAATAACCCAATCAAAACATGGGGTTCAGATCTAAAAAGGGAATTCTCAGCAGAAGAATTACAAATGGCTGAAAGACACCTGAAAAAGTGCTCATCATCTTTAGCCATCAGAGAAATGCAAATCAAAACAACTTTGAGATGCCACCTGACACCTGTTAGATTGGCTAAAATAAAAGAAACAGATGACAGCCTATGCTGGAGAGGATGCAGAGAAATGGGAACACTCCTCCATCATTGGTGGGAGTGTAAGCTTGTTCAGCCACTTTGGAATGCAGTATGGTGGTTTCTCAGAAAACTGAGAATCTATCTCCCCAAGGACCTAGCAATATCACTTCTGGGTATATACCCTAAAGATGCACAGGTACACTCCAAAGGCTGTAGCGAGAAATCATAGATTGTACAGGTGTGGGGGTTGCAGCGAAGTGCAGGGATGGGAGGGGCATGGTCTCTGAGACTACACCTGCGGAGACAGAAGCGAGCGCTGAGAGAAAGGCGGGGTTTCCGGTCCCTGGCGGCAAGGATGCAGATCAGTATGGCGGCTTGGCGCGTTGCTAAAACCTCCTTTTGTAAGTGATTCTAACAAAATAAACCTTATTTAAGACATACCTCTTGGCGACAGGTTTTTACCGTGATAATTGGCACCTGAAAACAGATAAGAGATCATTATACTTACAAAAAACTATTAACCAAAAGATGAATAAAAAATAAATTAACATGATACAAATGTTTGTATATTGATACAAATAAAAAATCAATCTATATGTTTAATTTAGATAATATATATATTGATACAAAGCTAAACATAGTACAAATGTTTGTATATTAACATAAATAAAAAATTAATCTATATGTCTAATTGAGATAATATATATTAATACAAAGTTAAATATATAATTGCCCTATTTTACACGTGTCTACCTCTGTCTAAAATATTTTACACATTGATATATATTAAGTACATTGTCATTTCCATAATACAATTTCTACCTCTAATTATTTATGATAGTCATAACATTTGTTATACTATACACACAAGTTGTTTTATATAAATCTGTTTAAATATATTTTTATATATAATGATATATAGTTAAGATATTGTTGTCATTAATAAAAAATATATATTTTAGTCAATTTTCCTAAGATTGTTATACTTAAAATTATTTAAAAGAGCTATACACTCATTTTAAAATGCCTATTTTTACAATGTTAGCCTCACTTTCTTAGTTGATTAAGATTGCAAATTATGGTTACTCAGATTTATCACCTAACAGTCAAAATACTCAGACTTTTCAAAAACATGTCAAAATATACCAAATAGATAGGCGCCTTCAACCACTTCATAGACCAAAAAAATATGACATTCAAAATTTTGTTATCTCAAATTTGGCCTTAAAAGACATGACAACTCCTGACATCACAGTTCCTTTCTCAAGATAGTGTTAAACATCACAGACATCTTACAAAAAAATTGTTTAGTTTGACAAATAATGGCCTAAAAGACAAAAGACTACACTTGCGCCCACTGCTGTCAGCGTGCTCACTATCCAAAATAAACCTACAAGTTAAAAGATAAAAACTGCCAAAGCCTGCCTAGCCAAGATAAAACAGTCCTACCAAAAATACCCTACTTCTATAGAGACTTGTCAGATATCATAGGCCAATAGCCACAAAGATAAATACTCCCGTAACACAAAAAAATAGTAGATGACTGTCCAAATAGTTAACTGTCATTGTCTTCTCCTAGATTCTAAAAGTTACTTCATGCTTCCAACTTTAAATATATATTTTCCTTCTCAGGTCTTGACAGTGTTAAAGATTAGATAGTTGAGGTTGTTATTACTTCACATTCCAACAAAGACACTCAAGTCTTTAAACTCTATTATTTAAGATAAACAGCCTTAAAACAATCCCTATACATTTTCTTATATCAACATTTTAGATATTAAATTATACTTTATAATTGTTTGTTAACAATAATTTAACCTCACTTATGTTAATACCTTCTTCTTTCCCAGACACTGTCTTATGATAATCCCTGTAATATATAGTTTTATACCTAGTTTAAAACCTTCCTATTTAGACAAAATGGGGAGATGTAATGAGAAATCATAGATTGTACAGGTGTGAGAGTTGCAGCAAAGCACAAAGATGAGAGGAACATGGTCTCTGAGAGGACACCTACAGAGACAAAAACAGAGCGCTGAGAGTGAGGCGGGGTTTCCGGTCCCTGACAACAAGGCTACAGATCAGTATGGTGGCTTGGCGCGTTACTAAAACCTCCTTTTATAAATGATTCTAACAAAATAAACCTTATTTAAAACATACCTCTTGGTGACAAGTTTTTCCCGTGATAATTGGTGTTAGCTCAACTATGTTCATAGCAAAGTTATTTGTAATAGCAAGAACCTGGAAACAACCTAGATGCCCCTCAACTGAAGAATGCATTAACAAACTGTGTTACATCTACACAAAGGAGTACTATTCAGCAGTAAGAAAAAAATGATATCCTAAAATTTGCAGGCAAATGAATGGATTTGGAGAATATCCACCTGAGCGAGTTATCACAAACCCAGAAAGATAAGTAGGGGATGTACTCACTCATAAGTGGACTCTAAACAAACAAACAAAGAAGAAAAAAGCAAAACATGCCCAAGCTGCAAACCACAACCACTGAACAGCTTGGGACCAGAAACACCTTAAACTGACTCCTTGGATCCCACTCCCGCTAGTGGAACACCTGATTCAGTCTTGAGGTTGGGGGGAGAAAACTGAGTCTGCCAGGAGTGAAGGCTGAACTAAACAATATTGGGACAGTGGGACCTTGGGACCTCCTGCCGCCTGCCCAGAGTGGGGATGGGGAGTTGTGAAGAAGAGAGAATGACCTGATATGGTGGGAGGGGGAGGGACCTTGAATAAGGATATATAAGGATAGAAAGTTTGACTTCCTTGTTCATAATAATAATGAAATAAAATAAATAAATGAAAGATATCAAAAAAATCATCCACCACAATCAAGTAGGCTTCATCCCAGAAATGCAGGAATGATTTCACAAATGAAAAACTGTAAATGTCAGCCATCATATAAACAAACTTAAAGAAAAGTCCACATGATTACATCCTTAGATGCTGAAAAAGCCTTTGACAAAATTCAGCACTTCTTTATGATAAAAATTCTGGAGAGATCAGGAATACAGGGAAAATATCTAAATATAATGAAGGTCATTTAAAAGTATCCAACAGTCATCATGAATTTAAATTGAAAAATACTAAAACCAATCCAACTAAAATTAGAAAATGGGCAAGGCTGTCCTCTCTCTCCTTCTCTATTCAATATAGTTCTCAAAGTTTTAGCTAAAGCAATAAGAGAATACAAGATTAAAAGAATACAAATTGGAAAAGAAGTGAAACTATCTTTGTTTATTACATGAGTGTATACATAAGTAATCCACAAAATTCTACCTTGGACCTTCTACAGCTCATAAACACCATTAGCAATATAGCAAGATAAAAGATTAACTCAAAGAAATCATTACTCTTCCTGTACACTAAAGATTAAAGATCTAAAAAAGAAATAAGGGAAACATCACCCTTTACAACAGCTGCAAATATCATTAAAAACCTTGGGGTAACTATAACCAAAGGAGTAACAGATCTATTTGACAAAAACATTAAATCACTGAAGAAAGAAATTGAAGAGGATATCAGAAAATGGAAAGATATCTCATGTTCCTGGAAAGGTAGGATCAACATAGTTAAAATGGCAATCTTACCAAAAGTAATCTACAGATTCATTGCAAATCTCAACACATTTTTTTACAAACCTTGAAAAAATGACACTCAATTTCATTTGGAAGAACAGGAGGGCCAGGATTGCCAAAACAATTTTTCTCAACAAAAGAACCTCAGGAGGCATCACCATCCCTGATTCAGGTTATGCTACAGTAATAAAAACAGCCTGGTACTGGCATAAAAACAGACTTGTGGATCAATGGAATAGAATTGAAGATACCAACATTAACTCAAAAACCTATGAATACCTGAACTTTGACAATGAGGCCAAAAATATTCAATGGAAAAAAGATAGTATCTTTAACAATGGTGTTGGCATAGTGAATGGCAGTGTGTAAAAAAATGCAAATAGATCAAGTCTATCACCCTGCACATACCTGAAATCCAAATGGATCAAAGACCTCAACGTAAACCCAGCCAGTCTGAACTTGATAGAAAAGAAAGTGGGAAATACCCTCCAATGAATTGGCACAGGTGACCACTTCCTAAATATAACACCAGTGGCACAGACACTAAGAACAACAGTTAATAAGTGGGATCTCCTGAAACTGAGAAGCTTCTGTAAAGCCAAAGACACAGTCAATAAGACAAAAAAAATGACAACTTACAGAATTAGAAAAGATTTTCACCAATCCTACAAGTGACAGAGTACTGATCTCTAAAATATATGAACTGAAGAAATTAGTGCCCAAAACCTTGAATAACCCAATCAAAAAATGGGGTTTAGAAAGAAAAAGGGAATTCTCAGCAGAAGAATTACAAATGGCTTAAAGACACCTGAAAAAGTGCTCAACATCTTTAGTCATCAGAAAAATGCAAATCAAAACAACTTTGAGATACCCCTGACACCTGTCAGAATGGCTAAGATCAAAAACACAGATGACAGCCTATGCTGAAGAGGTTGCAGAGCAAATGAACACTCCTCCATTGTTGGTGGGAGTGTAAGCTTGTTCAGCCACTCTGGAATGCAGTATGGCAGTTTCTCAGAAAACTGGGAATCAATCTCCCCAAAGATCCAGCAATATCAGTATTGGGCATATAATCAAAAGAATGCACATTTGCACTCCAAAAGCATTAGCTCAGTTATATTCACAGCAGTAATGTTTGTAATAGCAAGAACCTGGAAACAACCTAGATGCCCCTCAACTGAAGAATGGATTAATAAACTGTGGTACATCTACACAATGGAATAATACTCAGCAGTTAGAAAAAAGGAGATCCTAAAATGTGCAGATAAATGGATGGATTTGGAGAATATCTCCTGAACAAGGTATCACAAACCCAGAAAAATAAGAAGGGGATGTACTCACTCATTAGTGGACTTAAAAAAAAAATAAAAAAAGCTAAGCTAAACATGTCCAAGCTACAAACCACAACCACTGAACAGCTTGGGATCTGAAGAACCTTGGACCTGCACCTTGGATCCCATTCCCTCTAGAGGAACACCTGACCCAGTTTGATGTTGGGGTAAGGAAAGCAGATCTGCCAGGAGTGGATGCTCAACTAAGCCACCTTGGAGCCTTGGAACCTCCTGCCCTTGCTGGGGAGAAGAGAGAGTGACTGAGAGGTGTGGGAAGGGGAAGCGAGTTTGAACAAGGGGAATACATGGACAAAAAATGAGACCTTACTCATAATAACAAAAAATAAATAGAAAAAACATATTACTAATAATTTTACAAGAGTAATTTAAATAAAAATTTATACTTAATATTAAAATTGACTTTTAAAAAATATTTTCTCTTACTGTAATATTTCTTAGCTTTGCTTGGATATATTTAGAAAATCTTGTTACACAGAGTATAAATTTTAAGAGGAAATCTTGTGTGGTCATCCTGATACATGATCTGAAATATTTAAGTAAACATCACAAGTTCTGAAAGCCACAAGATTACATCAAACTGATAAAAAAAACAAGAAAAGAAGTATTGGATATGATCTGGAAAATGTTGTACTAACTATACTTGTATGGAGGAGGAGAGACTAACTGGAAACAATCAGTTCTCCACAAGAAATTGATCTTTTTAAATTTTTATGTTGAAAATAATTTCTTTTACCAAACATTATAGCCCAACCATAGTTTCTCCTCCCTCTACCCCTCCTAGCACCTCCTCCTCCTCACTCCCCCAGATCATTTTCTACTCCATTTCCAAATTTACTTGGCTTGCTATAACACAGGAGAACAAATTACAGGATACAGATGCAACCAACTCTTTATTTGAAAACACAGAGCAGAGCTGGTGATTCAAAGGAAGTCTGCAAACCAAAAAATAAAACATTGCAAAAAGATATATTGAGTAGGAAGCATCCTACCTTGCTAACATAATAATAAATACCTTACTTTAGGGAAAAGTTAGAATATGTAAAAGGAAAAACTCAATTATAATTAGGGCTTTCATCTAAATTGTTTAACAAATCCATTCAGACTAGTTTATTCAACAGTTACTAACAGGAATTAGAGAATATTAACAATTAAAGAAAACTTAAAACATAGCCCCAGACATAAATCTGATGTTTTTTTAAATATTCGCTCTTTCCCAGGTGCTATGCTAAATGCTTTATATTCATTATGTTATTTAATCTTCACAATATATTATGAGATGAGACTTATTTTAACATCTGTTCTATAGATGAAGAAATAATCACTCTTGGGAGTGAAGAAATTTGCCCATAGATAGGTTACAGTGGGATTATGCTGATAATGTTGTAAATATTTTTCTGACTATGGGTTTACTAAAAAGCTGATTGGTCAAAGGCAAACAGGAAGTTTGGGTGGGGCTACTAGACTAAGAAAATTCAGGAACATCTCAGAGCATACAGATGCTAGCATCACAGGAGCTGACAGGAGATGCAGAGGAAATGCTGCTCTGAGAAAAGGTACCGAGCCACATGGCTGAACAAGATGGATTGAGTTGAGATGAAGAAGCTAGTAATTTATATGCCTAAGCCTTAGGTCAATCAGCAAAATATAATAAAAGCGTCTGTGTGATTCTGTGGGACTGTGGATCTGAACATCTGAGCTAGACCAGAAAGTCCAGGCCAGAGCCAGTTACAACAAATGACACCCAATGTAGGGTATCATCTATTGTAGAATAATTCTGGACCTATTTTTGCCCAAAGTTCTGACCTTGTCAACAGCAGCTTTTATCCCCCCCAAAATGAATCAAACACTTATATTAATTTCATAACTGTTGGGCCTCTGTCTCAAGCACATTGCTAGCTAGCTCTTTCATCTTAATTCAACCCATTTCTAGTAATCTATCAGACATATGTCCTGGACCATGGCTCACCTGGATTCCTTACATGGCTCTTCCTCAGGGGTCAGATGGAGACTCACTGTCTCTGCCCTCCTTCTACCTGTCTCTGGTTTCCTGCCTATTGCTATGATGCTTACCATGGGCCAAAACAGTCACTATATTCACAGCATCACATAAAACAGTCCCAAACAGGTCCTGGAAATCTCCTACGACAGATGGAGTCTCTGGGTAAGCCAAACACCCTCATAAAGCCTAAGAAAGTTTAAAAAGCTTTCTAGACCACTGAAGCAGAGCCAAAAGTGGCTTTCTGAATTACATATCTGAATTGATTTATGGTACAAAGATGGCACAGTGTATAGGCTGAAATTTAAAAATGGCATGCATTCGCAGCATGCAGCTTAAACCCATACATCTCGCCGAAGACTTGATATAAACAATAAACTGCATATGACTGATTTAAGGTTTTTGCTTATACTGAACAGAAAAAAAACAGAATCAAAAACTTTCTTTTGGTAGCAGCATTTCTTTAGTCCTCTCTGTTTGCTGGCAGCAAGCAGAGACACAGCAGGCACCTCTGCCCATATTGAAAAGCTACCAAAAGGGGCAGAGTCAGCAGTCACAATGATCCTATCATTTTAAAAGCTCTTCTGGTTGGAAAATGATTAAGAAATCTCAATAGAACAGATTTAGACTCGAAACCTCTAAGCATGGTACAATATGTGTAAAATACATATAGGCTTCAGAGAGAAGAATAAAAGGATAAAGAAAGCCCTTAAAAAAGAGAAATAGGAATAAAGATAAAAAGGCCACTTAAAGATGGCAGATGAACAAAGAGTCTTGATTATGGTTATTGTATTTCTTTTAATTTTTTAACTTTTAATGAGCTAACTACAGAAAGACAATTGATTGCTAAGACTGCTAAGTTAAACAAATACATATATTTTAAAGATATCTTGACTTTGAAAACTGTTTATAAGAATATGTTGCTTGGGAAGGGTTTCTGCTTTTGTCTCCACAGAAGATCAAACCTATGGATTGGTTCAAGGTGAATGTGGTTTTATTTGCCAAGGGCACCTGAAAATTCTCTGATGGAACGATCAGCTTCCAAGATGCCAGTTGAGATAATCCAGACTCAAGACTCCATGAGATTGCCAACACCCCCTACTCAGTGGAAAATAGTACAAGAAAGAAATATACAACCAATTTCCCAAAGATATTGCTTATCAATGTTGTTTTCATCATAAATGGTTAATGGTCATAGTCAATCTCTTTCAATAAAAGGGGGGATATGCTATAGGAATGATTAGAAAAGATAGATGGATTTTAGTTTATTGATATAAACTTAAGGCCAATTCTGTTATGCTGTATATATTTTTCTACTCTTGATTAAGGTATGATGTTTATATAACTCATTTAAAATTGTAATGTGTAATTGAGAAATGCAGATTAATAGTCATCTATGATAACCAAACTTACAGTCATGTTAGGTTTTTGTACGTATACAAAGATATATTTAAATTAGATAGATAGTCTTAAAACACTTCAAAGACATACAGAATATGGCATTTAAAATATTTTAAGAACTTACACTTTACTAGACAGTAAGACAGGTGTGCTCCTGGCAGCACCAATGTATTTCAGGAAAATGATGGGCATTGAAGAAACTTCATGTGGAATTTACTTTGTGGCAACAGTTAGCCACTGGACAATAAACTGTTCTGGTATTGACTGCTTGATACTGCATAAACTTGACATGCAGGTTTCATAGGAAAGTGACCTCTGAATTTTGGCAGAACAAGTTGAGATGGTCCTTCAGGTTCCTGCTTTGTAGAAAAAAAATGTCAGGCATTGTTCAGGACACAAGAAGAAGTGACTGACAGACTGTGCCAGATTTCTTGCATCACTGAAGGTATGCCAGAGACTTTGGGCCTATAGGCTGAAGATGATGCCACAACATTACAAAGGAACTTTGGGTGACTGTCCAGGCAGACAGTTATCATCTTTGTCATTTTCTTTTTTTTATGTTTATTAAATTTTTATTTATTTTTTTTCTTCCTTCTTTATTTTGTATTTATCAAAAAAAACAGTAAAAAAAATTTAAAATGCGGAAGAGTTAACAATAACTATACAGAGGATAAGAATCATAAGCATGGCTTATCAAGAGTAGAAATACAAATAAGATTGCCACACATATATTTTCTTTGTGTTCAGCTTTCCCTCTGAATTTTTTTTTCCATCCCTGTATATCCTTATTCAAGGTCTCTTCCCCCTCCCACCACATTTGGACATTTTTTCTTTTCTGCAACTCCCCATCCCCTCCCTGGGCAAGGAGCAGACAGTCCTATGGTCCCACTGACCCAATAATGCTTGGATCAGTCTCCACTCCTGGCCAAATCCAGTTCTGTCCCCCCTCCCTCAAGAGTGAGTCAGGTGTTCCTATAGATGGACTGGGGTTTGAAGGGTCAGTCCAGGGTATTTCTGATCCCAAGCTGTTTGGTGGTTGTGGTTTGCCGCTTGGGCATGTTTGGCTTTTTTCTTGTTTGTTTGTTTAGAGACCACTAGTGAGTGAGTACATCCCCTGCTTATCTCTCTGAGATTGTGATACCTCACTCAGGAGGATATTCCCCAAATTCTTCCATTTGCCTGTGAATTTTAGGATATCATTTTTTCTTACTGCTGAGTAGTATTTCATTGTGTAGATGTACCACAGTTTGTTAATCCATTCTTCAGTTGAGGGACATCTAGGTTGTTTCCAGGTTCTTGCTATTACAAATAATGCTGCTATGAACATCATTGAGCTAATACCTTTGGAGTGTGAATGTGCCTCTTTAGGGTAGACACCCAGAAGTGGTATTGCTGGGTCCTTGGGAAGATTGATTCTCAATATTCTGAGAAACCTCCATATTGTATTCCAAAGTGGCTGAACAAGCTTACAATCCCACCAACAATGGAGGAGTGTTCCCCTTGCTCCGCATCCTCTCCAGCATAGGCTGTCATCTTTGCCTTTTATCTTAGCCAATCTAACAGGTGTTAGGTGGTATCTCAAAGTTGTTTTGATTTGCATTTTCTAGACTTTGGAAGTTACTTGTACTTCCTGTTTATTTGGGTAATATTATGTCCTTCTGTGGTCTTTGATGTGCTTGAAGGTTTAATAATTCTAGGTATAGTTCTTCTTAGTTATTTTAAAAGGTATATTAGATATGAAACTTTAGATTCACAAAGATAAGGTAGATAATGGAATATTTTCTTTAAGTTTGTTAATTACAAATAGATTAGATATTGTAACTGTAATTTTTGCCTGATAGCTGTTCTGTTGTAAGTAATTTTGTCATGTGGAAATTGAAACTTTACTTTTTGATTAGAGAGAAAAGAGGAAATTTGGAGGGAATGTTTTCTGTATGTAATGCTGTGAATAAAGTGACTGTTTTGACCTATGGCGAGCACCATAGCAATAAGCAGGAAATCAGAGTAGAGACAGGAAGAAGGAGGGCAGAGTCAGTGAGTCTCCATCTGACCCCTGAGGAAGAACCATGTAAGGAATCCAGGTGAGTCACGGGCCCAGCCACATGGCAAATAGATTACTAGAAATGAGTTGAATTAAGATGAAAGAGCTAGCTAGCAATGTGCTTGAGACATAGACCAAACAGTTAGGAAATTAATATGTGTCTGATTCATTTCTTTGTCAGATAAAAGCTGCTGTGGGCAAGGTCAGAATTTCTGGCACAAGTGGGTCTGGAAATATTCCATAACAGCAGGCAATAAGGTCAGTTTCTGAGGCCTTCCCAAGGTCTGGTGCCATCCTGTTCTTTTAAGCACTAAACAAAAGACACAGTGTAAGCAAATTTTTCTCATGATGCCTTCCCCAGATCTTTTATATTAATAAATTAGATACACTAAGAATAGAAAATTTTCAATTTTCCATTGAAATATCAAAACATATTTATAAATTTTATGTTCAACTTTGTAACAAAATGTAATTATTTCAAACAAAAGATGAAAATGCAGTAAATCTCAAATTTTTTCTTGAAATATACTTTGAGATTCAAATTAAAATCTAATTCTGTGCTTAGTACCTCTTTAAATAAAAACTGGGTGGGGGCCTTTTGGTTCCTTTTTTATACTATAATTCTTCCTAGAAAAGCTTCACATGTTGATAATGCTGACCACAGCTACCATTCATCTCATTTTTATTGATGGTGAAGTTTAATATGCTTTTGAAGCAAGTTTAATAATTTATACAACTCTTTCTGGGTACTTTCCTTGCATATTGTGGCAATTTTACTAACCTATGGTTTTATTCAAAAGACTTATCTGCCTATATGCATAAATACATATGCTCATATTTGCATGCTTCACATACATGCAAGTGAGAACCCAGCAATAGACTGTTTTATTTCAAGGCCATTATGGCTGAGCAGCTATTTGATGGCTTAGCAGTTATATTCATGCAGTGTCAGCAATGGCCCAGACAGTGATGATATAAGGGCACTAATGATATTATATTCACTGAGCTGCCATAATAAGTTTCCAGAGAAAGATAACTTAATTGGCAGCCTATTATCAGTAGGTATATGGGTGCTCTGGCGTGCGGAATGTGCTCATTGAAGCCAGGGTAATTGAGGTATCAGGTGATTTGAGTAACAGTGATTAGAATCATCTGTGTGCAATGTGCAGTGAAGAAGAACATGTGTAGGAAAGAATCCTTTTTATGAGATGCTTAACACTTGAGACCCCATATTACCTAGCATTCTACCCTGCTTGCTTCCAAATCTACTATAAATAATAAGCAAGAAGTATTTTGGACTATTCTAGAGAAACTATTTGGGGGACAATTGACATAATTTTGGTTTTTTAAAGATACATTTATTACTAAGGTGAAAAAATATATATTATTGTCAGTGTGTATTTACACTTAATCATCATCTATACCAAAAAGAATCACAAGGTATCTAGTATCTTTCAAAATACAACATAATGGTAGCCTTCAAAGAAACTCAAACAAAATAGAAAATTTTGTTAAATCTTAAAAATATATATGATTATTAAAACCTGTTTAAAATATGTGGAAAACTTACAAAAATATAATGAGTAAGAAATATAGACATCTCATGTAGCAAAAAATAAGCATTATTATAAATGCTAAAATCATCACTATTAAATTTTGTTCTAGCTCCAAGTACATCCAAACTGGCTATGTTGCTTGGGAGAAAAATTAATTTAATTTTGGTGCAATAGGAGCTGGCTGATTTTGTGAAAAATTAATATATACAAGGAATTATAAACCTTTAGGGCTTGTTTAATAAATTATTATAAACTAAAAATTTCTGTCTTACCAGAATATGATAGAGACCAAATTTGATTATGTGCCCTTTACACTCTGAGAGGTGCTCACAATATTTGGTGAGTGGGTGAATGAATGCTAACAGATGGGAGTTTAGTAATGTGATTTCAGAGTTACAAGGTTTTCTTTGGGCCATTTTCAAGCAGCAAATTAAACATATTTACCACAAAATAGCTGTGAGCTTTAAACACTGTGCCAAGTTATCTTAAAATGTACAATGTACTGGAGACAATGGCAGCTTTAGTTAAGATCACCAAACAAGACAAAAAGGACATGACCATGAGTGGGAAAAGGACTTGGAGGGAAGGACAGATTTGGTGAAAGTGGGAGGAAGTTACCACAGAGAGCTAAAGAAGATCCACCAGAATACACAGGACAATTGTAGGAAATTGTCAATAAACATATTTAATAAGAATTGTCTTATTTTTTTAAGTGAAGGGAAAATGTAAGTTATGTGTAGTCAGAAGTTTCTATGCCCTGCCTGGCAGGTCCTACAACCATTTAATTCAAAATAATCACACAAGGCTTTCACTAGTTATAAACTGTTTGGCCTTTGGCTCAGGCTTAATATTTGCTACCTCTTACTGTTAAAGTAACCCATGATTCTATCTATGTATAGCCACATGGCTTGGTACCTTTTTCTCAGTGCAGCATTCTCATCTTATTTCCTTTGTGTCTGGCTGGTGTCTGTTTACTCCTCTTCCCAGAATTCTCCTTGTCTAGTTGCCCCACCTGTGCTTACCATCTGCCTAGCTTCTGGCCATTCACCATTTTATTAAATCGATATTTACAGTGACAAATATTAACAGTGTACAAGAGCATAGTCTTACAGCAGATATGTTTAACTCAAATGTTAATTGATTAATTTTATTAAGTAAGAATTGTGATAGCAACTGCACTACCTCGGGGTGTTTCCATATCAGACTATTTCCAACTCTTAAGGGAACAGTACAAATAATCATTCACATAATGAAATGTTAATGAAGGTTCTTTGAGGGACATCGCCACAGTGTGAGTATCCAAGCCAATCCTGTCATATGTCATGGACTCTGCAAGCCCTTCCCTCTTGCCCTGTTTAGCTCTCTAACGCACATTTTACTAATAATTTGTGTTATTTTTCATAAGTATTTGTGTTTTCCTTGTGTATTATGAAAATTTTATTCACCTCTACTTTTATAGAAAAGACTTGTTTGCATAGTATGCATACATTTACACTTTTATGTTTCACGTATGAGTAAATAATTGCATACAATTGGAGACTTTTTTTTTTAATTTCAAGGTCCTTGTGGATGAACAAGTGCCAACTACATTGGTAATTAAAATTAACCTGTGTCATATAGCCTTACCCATAGGATATAATTTCTTCTTTTAAAAATAATTATTTAACAAAGACAGGCTTTGTCAAAACTTAGCAATTTTTAAACTTAGTATTAAAACTTATTAATCTATTGATCAGTAAAAGAATTAAACTTGTAGATAATCTTCCTTTCAGCCAGTCTCTAATCTTCTTGTGTCAAGCTTTATCCCAATCCTTTGCATTTAACAACAACAATAAAAGGGCTCTATGCTACTTGGGGCTTAACTGGATGCTAGCATCATGGTTGAGTGCTGGGGAAGAGTCATTTGACTGAAGAGACCAAGAGATCACATCTTCTGGGCAAATCTCAATGCAGGAGAACTTCTAATGTAGTGTACAGTCACAATAACCTGCCTAATGGGTTCATTAGTACTGTCAGTTAAAAAGAAAACACCGTCATTACATAAAGTGATTTCTTAGAACTATTAAGACTGTTTGTGAAGAAGAAAGGAAAAAGAAGAGGGTGACCTGATACATGAAGTGGCTTTTTAGAATTGATTAGATGTTTTTACTCAACCTTGGTAAAGAGGGGAAAGTCTTGGTCCTGCCTCAACTTGTTATGTCAGTTCACTACCCAAATGAGCCCTTACCCACTATGAGGAGTGGATTTGAGGTGGGATGGGGGAGATGTGAGGGAAGCAAGAGAAGGAGAGGGAAGGGGAACAATAGTTGTTATATAAAATTTAATTAAAATAATTTTTAAAATTGGGTGAAAGATATAAGAAGCCACCATTTTTTCTTTGAAGACCTGCTTTCCTACTCAGTCTTACAACTCGATGGAGAAAAGAACCATTAACAACCCCAATACTTTTATTAAATTATAACAATGAGGACAAATTATTAGAAAGCATTAGCCTCAAAGCTAGAGCAAAGTTCTTTATAATTTTCTCACTGTTCACATTTATTTTTAATCCTTGTCCCTAAAAGATGAGCTTCCTTTCCTGTTCCCCTGATTCTGTTGATGCTTTCATCCTTCTTCTGTCACCTTGGAGGAAAACAATCTCCATAAAATAAACATAGATTGTTGCATTGGTTTCTTTCATGGTATTTGTCAGGTCTCCCTTTGAATTTCGAGTGCAATGGACAACAGTGTGGTTCAAGTAGGAATTTCTGAAACTTGGGAATTGGATGCATAGTAGTGAACAAGAAAAAGTCTGTTAAGTAATGTCCTATATTTTGGATGCTCAAAATCTATTTGTATTTAGTATCTATTTTTCGGGAGTAAGTATGGTTTTTACACACTTTGATAATGCTGTGAAAGTATTTATTTTATCTTACTAATGTGAAATTATTTCTTTTGTCTTGCTGAAGGAAGCTTTCTCCAAAAACCTGAGAATCTGAAGCTGAGGTATGTAAGGTAACAAGAACAAATTGATACAACCAAGTGTTGTGCTCTTCAAAATAATTGGAAGACCACCTCTCCATTCTCAGTTTTCCTCAGTTATCTATTGTTCTTTGTGCAGGACTGAAGCCTCATGGGCTTTTCACCATATGCTTTGGCAAGTCCATTGAAATTGTGTTTGTGTCAAATGACCAGACATAAAAATATACATATGAGTAACAGTATGAACTGAACAAGTTGTATTTAGAAATATATACATATATGCATATGTGCATGGAATAACAATTAGTGAACTATGAGGACATAAATTTAAAGAAGAGTAGAGAGTAATATATATATATAAGGATTTGAAAAGAGAAATTGTCTGAAGTATTATAATTATATTATAATCTCACAAATAAAATAATAAAGGAAGAAAGGAAGGAAAGAAATACATTGCAAACTGTGTGGTGTTAGAAAGAAAGCAAATAAGATATTTGCTGCTGAGCAGACAGCAGTGGAAAGCAAGTCATAAGAATAAGTCATAGTTTGCAAGTCTATGATGACCCCAGAATCATATTAAGGAATCCAATGAAAGAGTGTTCCATTTTCAAAACAATGCTAGAAAAAAAGTGAGTCCGCCTATATGTCTTACTCTGATTCTTTCTTCTTTTTATTTCTTTCTTCTTTTTGAATATTGTCTACCCACATTATAGAGTAGAAGGAGAGTGGCTTTCATCTAGTACATTCTATTGGAATTATTTTATGTACATCTCAGACTTATGTCATGACTCTCACTGCTGTTTAACTCACACCCAGTCCTTCCTTTCTCAATTTACTTCATCAAAATCTCTCTGAAAAATGGCTCAGACTCTTTCAAATCAATCTTCTTCATTGCTCTCAGAATTGATATTAATTCCTTTCTGAAAGTTCTTCATTATAAATATGCTTTCAGTTCAGATTGGTTTATTGCATAAGCTACTACTTAGATATTTATCTTTGCATACATTTTTTTTAAATGTTTTAACGATTTGAAAGCTGAAACCCTCCCAACATGAGTGAGGTATTCTCTTTCACATCTGCATATTGTTCTTCTGGCAAAATGTTCTTCCAATTTGGGTTTGTAATCAGACTTCAATACTAAATAAAAAACAAATATGTTGTCAAGGAAGATTCTAGTTCATTCATTGCTCCTAAAGTACTGTCAACTTTTCATCATGTACTTAGTAAATAAAATACTTAGATTGCAACCTACCCTAGTAAACAGATATCTAGTTCTGTAGTTTCTAGCACTTACAGCAATACTTTTTAAAAATTAGTTTTTAGCCTGACAGTAGTGGATTACACCTTTAAACTCAGCACTCAGGAGACAGAAGCAGGTGGATCTATGGGAGTTTGAGGTCAGCCTGGTGTTCTACAAAGCAGATTCCAGGACTGTTACACAAAGAAACCCTCTCTCAAAAAGCTTATTTTACTTTTTTGGATGACAATATATCAGTCCCCCACTTCTCTCACTCCTCCCATACAGTATATATTCCCTCAAACATAGATTCAAAAAAAAAACTTCCATTTTCCCCCAATTCTCCAAAACTTAATTTGTATAGATTAATAGTACTGCTGAAATTCCACTAGTTGTTATTTCATGCCAATACTAAATTTGAGGATTTTTAATGCTTCAGAAAAATAACTCTGTGATACCTACCATCTCGTCAATAACCAATATTAAACACAGCACAGTCAAGGCACTGCAGCTGACGTTTCACAGTGATGAGTCTTCATTTATTAAATGTTTCACAAGTATACAATTCTTTTCTCTTTTTCAAATTCATGACCTCGATTTCCATTAAATATTAATACATAATACAGCACATGTATTTATAAATATGCAAGTAAAATCTGCCCATTCTGTATAAAGATACTTGTATGTATGTTTTCCAGACTGATCATTTCGTATTGAATAAATGATTGGGGTGCTTTTCTCAGGTTTTCTTCTTACTATCAGTTTTTTTTTTTAGTTGCTTGTGGTTCTTCATATAGGGTTGAAACCTCCTAGAAGTTACCTACTTAGAGGAGAACCTACATTTACCATTTACTAAACAAACATAATTTCCAACTACATTCCAAATATTTGTTCTTATACACATCGAGAAGCATAGACCTCACATGTCAGAAGGGATGCTTGTCTTTGCAACAGACTGAGACCATTATAGAAAACTACAATCAAATGCAAATGGTCAGCCCTAAAATCATGCATACAAGTAACAGTATGTGGAATGAACAGGTTATGTATTAGTAATATATGTACATACAAATACATCTATGCATGCATTTAAATTAATGAGTAAAAGAGACCATGGATTCGGAAGAGAATGGAAAGGAGTACATGGGAGAGTTTGAAGGGAAGAGAGAAATGTTGTGATTAAATTACAATAAATAAATTAAACATAAATAATTCAGAGTTCTGAAACCACTCCCAACTGACACATCTACAATTCAACCCCCATATCTAACAAAGCTTAGGGATCACTGTGGGATGTGGTGCAGAAAGGCTGTAAGAGTCAGAAGAACATCAAGTTTGCTGTGAGATTATATCTTCTGTACATATTAGAAGCTACACTCATAAAGTCTCACCAAAATGACTGCGTGAGCATCAGATAAACAAGAATAACAAGAAATATAAATGTAGAACAATACTTTAACCATCAGGGACCTTGGTAATTCTTTGTCAGACTGGATTATACATCATAGCTCATCTAATTTTTATATTAACTCTATATAGTAAAGGGTCTTAAAGATACTAGAGTATCATGAAGAACAGATACATATTTTGTACAAACAAGACTTCTTCTACACTGAAATCATTCACTGTACAATGAAAAGTCAAATAGCTCTTTAATATCTGAGACAAAATAACACTGCACTGCCTACAATTTACTCTACAACCATTATTCGTCAAATAGAGCTCAATCAAGGCACTTGGTTGATGTTTCACAGAAATGAGTCCTCATATATTAAATAGTTAGCACATTGTTTTATAACTATAGCATTCCAGTAATATTTATAAAAATAGCAATTTAAGAAATTCCACAGATATGGAATAAAGTCATTATATCTTTACAATGTAGGCTCTGGAAAGTAGAAATTAAATTTGTATTAGTACTCTAGGAACAGAAAGCTGCAGGGAAAGGAAGTTTGTAATTTTGCACAATTTTTCCTGAGACTTCATATAGTAGTGAGCAAATACCAAAGAAAATGGAGTCCATTTCATATATATAAAAACATATATCATACAAGTAGAAAATACTACACCAAGATAAATGGACACACACACATGCACACGCACATGCACACGCACACGCACACACACACACACACATACCAGGGTAGGAGACCAAAAGATGGGAAACTGAAGAAATTCAAAGGGAAGTAGACGGTAGTAAATGACACCAGTATTTGTAGAAGATCCAAGTTGAGAACCACTGGCTGTCATAACTTATTTTGGAAGCATTCATGTCAAATAACAACAAAATGAGAACAGAATGCAGGTAATGAAGTGTTAAGAGGTATGAAGAGAACAAGACTTGTGCAAACAAATTTTCTCAGTGAAACAACACTTTCATCTCTATATGAATCTACAGTAAGTCCTATGTTAACCCTACCTTGGTTCTATCTCCATATCTCAGTTGTCCCTCTCTACATTGATGCTAGCATGAACTGCTTCCATTCTTCTCTGAGTAGCCAACATAATCAGCCATTGTGATTTACATATTTGCCTTTCGAATCTATTCATGGTCACACAGCAGCAAGAACATTCAAAGTAAAATGCCGTTTTTCTAATCAAAGCCCAGAAACAACTTCTCTTTCCCACAAAGTTAAAATTATCATGTCTTTTGGGATGTGTCCCTTCCTATCGCCTCACTACCTCAAATTCCACAACAGCTCAGCTTGCACACTCATTTACAGCTACATTGCTCCTCCTAAACTCCTTAACTGGGCCAATACAGGCTTTCATGAGGCTTGCATATTGTTCCCTATGCCTGAAACACTAATTCCTTCAGCTAATCATTATAATATATAATTAACATAAACATCTATGTGTTTCTGTGGAACTATGGGATGGCAGGTTTGGGAGTTTAGATCACTGGCTGGACATGCCAGAAACCTTATTACAGTTCCTTATCATTTTTTTTCTTTTTGTATATGACTGGGCACTATGTAGCACTCTATGTACTTTATAATTTTCTAGTTTATCATATATCACAATATACTGTAGCAATATCTTCACTATAGCAGAAGCTTTTCTCAGATGTACTGAATATTGCACCTCTAGGAGAGGTATCACACCAGTTTCAAAACACGAATCGAGTGAATAATTGTTAAATAAATGAAACGGACAGATTTTTAGATTAAAGAGATTATATGGGAAAACAATGCTTGATTAAATGCTTTAAGTAAATGAGAATAGATAAATAGATGATAGATAGATAGATAGATAGATAGATAGATAGATAGATAGATAGGAAGGTAGACATAGACAGACAGACAGACAGGTGATAGATGATAGATAAACAGTGATGAAAATGAGACAAAAGTAGAATGCAGAAGACACAGGAAGTTATTAACAGACAAAATTACTATGGATGCCAGAAAGTGTGAACTTCGATCAAATATGGCTCTAAACATATATACTAGCTCATAACCAAAGATATTATCAAAAATAAAAGTACAAAATAAAGACTGGTGACAACAATGAGGAGACATTGTTCACTGTTAGTGGGAATGTAAATTGGTGACATTAAAAACTAGCATATTTGGAAGTTCCTCAAAATTTTTAAAACATAGTTAATATATGACTGTAAACTACTTTGTTAGTATACATCAAAGACTTTAGAGAAGAATTTTAAATAGATATTGTTATATACTTCTTAACAATAGCAATTATTATACTGAAATGAAAAGCAACCTAGATGTTCAGTGAGGGATAAAAGAGGAAGAAAGACTGATGTATTCATTCATGAAATAGTACTCTGCTTTTTTAGGAATGGACATCTAGCATCTCTAAAACACAGATAAACATTGAAGATATTATGTTGTTAAATAATTGCACAGTATATGATTCCACTTACTGGATAGCTGGTCAGAACAGTAGAGACATAGTTCAGGTCATAGATGATGGTTGTTTCAACAGGATTTCAAGTGAATTCAATACTATTGAACTCTTTCCTTGAAATGCTTAAGATTATAAAATATATGTTGTAAGTATTATGCTACAATAAGCTTGAGAAAAATTTGCAGAGTATTCCTTCATTTACTGGACTTCTTTGTTTCCTATTAACAGCTTATCAGAAGTAGACTTTAATGCAAAAATTAAGGTAAAAACAAGTTTGCAGTATATAAAAACAAATTTGATATTTTCATAAAAGTAAACTTTGTTATACAAATTAAAATTATGTATTACCTTAAGAATTCAAGTAATTATCTCCTGATATTCCTATAACTGCTTTAAATATATGATATAATTTCTATGAAAATATAATTTTATTTTGAATTCAGTGAAGACTTACTTCAAACCATCTCCTGCAATTCAAACAAAGAATAAAGCTTGGGTGTAGAAATGATCAACACATTTTGAAAAATATTTCCCAGGTTAATAGAAGATTAATGAGGAGCTATTGTCATCCCATCTGGATCTAAGAATCACACAAATTAACGGACAAGATAAAATAAAAAAGATTTCTATTTTTTTTTCTATCTGGGAAATAAAATCAAAGAAGAGTGCAAACATCACATCAAACGAAGTGTTCTCTGCCAACTTCACAGGCCGAGTGTCTCTCATTAGTCCTGACAGTCTCTTAGGATGAGGCTTGCAGAGGGGTCCACACACTTGGCACTGGTTTATCTCTTCCTTTGCCTTCTATTTTCATTTCCCAACCATATTTCAAGAACTGCACAATCCTTCTCTGAATGTGTAGCCCACCCTCTCTAACATCACTCCCACTGATCCATGGCAAGCTCTCATTACTTAATGACCACCAGATTTCTTACCAACTCTTGCTTTTCTTTAATTAGGATTGCAACATTTCTCAACCCGTGATCGCTTCAAGAACCACATATAAGATAGTGTGCATATCAGGTATTTACCTTATGACCGTAACAGTAGCAAAATTACAGTTATCATGTAGAAATGAAATAATTTTATAGTTGGGGGGCCACTACAACATGAGGAGCTGTATTAAAGGGTCACAGCATCAGAAAGGTTAAAGAGCATGGATTGTGTGGTTGCATACATAGGGCCAAGTCACTGACTTACTACAGATCACATAAAACTGGAATTTTCTGTGGACGTTTTGATAGCACTTCCACATTCAACACACCACACAAGTGTTATCAAAATCAAAAATCACATTTCACCGATACAAATAAGCACCATAGAAAATCTCCAAGTTTTATAAAAATAATTTACAAAGTATAAAGGTCATTTAATCAGTCATTTCTTTTTTCTTTTTCTTCATTGTTTTTTTGAAAATCAATATTAAACTTTATAGAATGGAAAATGCCCAAAAAGTCCCCCTTAGGCAGTATGCTGTTTTCCTCAGACCTTGAGTATTTTGACTACAGCTCTTGGGATGCAATGTACTATCTGGATCCTAGCAAAACCGTTGAAGAGGATGACTTTGTGGTAGGTTTCTGGAATCCATCAGTAGAAAACTATGGCGTTGACACAGGGAAGCAGTCCATTTCTTATGACTTGCACACGGAGCAGTGCATTGCTGACAAGAGCATAGCAGAAGGTGTGGAGGCCCTGCTGGGCTGCTATTTAACCAGCCGCAGCAAGGTGCTCCCAGTCATCAAAAGGACAAGCCGCCAGGAAAAGGCCCTGTACCCTGCTCAGGAGAACTCTAGCAGCCAACAAAAGAGCTTTTTAGGGAGCTGTGTTGCCTAATGCTCCTCTGCAGGGAAAGACTTGGAGTTTGGTTGCCTGAAGATCCCACCAAGGTGTATGTTTGACCATCCAGATGCAGAGAAAACCCTGAACCACCTGATATCTGGGTTTGAAAATTTTCAGAAGAAAATCAACTACAGTTTCAAGGATAAGGCTTACCTTCTGCAGGCTTTTACACATGCCTCCTACCACTACAACACTATCACTGATTGTTACCAGCACTTAGAATTCCTGAGAGATGCGATTTTGGACTACCTCATAACCAAGCACCTTTATGAAGACCCACGGCAGCATTCCCCAGGGGTCCTGACTGACCTGTGCTCTGCCCTGGTCAACAATACCATCTTTGCATCATTGGCTGTGAAGTATGACTACCACAAGTACTTTAAAGCTGTGTCTCCCGAGCTCTTCCATGTCATTGACGACTTTGTGCAGTTTCAGCTAGAGAAGAACGAGATGCAAGGGATGGACTCTGAGCTTAGGCGATCCGAGGAGGATGAGGAGAAAGAAGAAGATATTGGAGTCCCCAAGGCCATGGGGGACATTTTTGAGTCTCTTGCTGGTGCCATTTATATGGACAGTGGGATGTCTCTGGAGGTGGTCTGGCAGGTGTACTATCCCATGTTGCGGCCGCTAATAGAAAAGTTTTCTGCAAATGTACTTCGTTTTCCAGTGAGAGAGTTGCTTGAGATGGAACCGGGAACCGCTAAGTTTAGCCCAGCAGAGAGAACTTATGATGGCAAGGTTAGAGTCACCATGGAAGTGGTGGGAAAGGGGAAATTTAAAGGTGGTGGCCCAAGTACAGGATCGCAAAGTCTGCTGCAGCAAGAAGAGCCCTCCGCAGCCTCAAAGCTAACCAGCCTCAGGTTCCTAACAGCTGAAGCCTCCACAGCAGCTGAAGCCCTGCACAGGCAGCAAGATGGTGAACCAGAATCACAGAAACACATCAAAGGATGTGTTCATAGTGGACACGGAGCAGCATAATTGAAGGCAGAATTTAAAGTTTGATAATGAGATAGATAACGGAATGAAATATTTAATATGTGTATAAGCTTTTTGGCACTAAAAAAAAAACATTCAAGATAGCAAAATAAACCTCAATAAACGTATAATACTTTACCAGACGGTTTGTATCAGTACATATTCCTTGTCATATACACATGCAAACACAGGTACAGATTTGCATACTTGTAAACTTCATACCCTAGAACCATTTTTCATTAACACCCTCGTACAACAGCACCTCTCATTTGATGAATAAGGAATATGAGTGTCTTTATGTCACCTGAGGTGCTACTGACTTAATTACTGTAAATCCTGACCAACATTGGCTTTGATCCCAGCCCCAGCCCTTACCCTCATCTCACAAAGTTCCTCTCATTTGTGCTTGTTCCTTTTCTCTGTGTTTTTTTCTGAAACTACCTTCCATCACATACTGGCTTCATTCCCCAGACTGAGATGAAGGCAATGGCAACAGATTCAGTCATTGCATCCAAATGTAACACTACCCCAGGAAGAAAATGTACCCATGTTTCCCCACGTTCCCTAATCGGGAAGATGCAATCTTTCCAGAACACCTCTCTGGTGGTTTGAATGAAAAATCTCACCCATGGGCTCATGTATTTGATCACTCAGCCCTTGTGTGTGTTTCAGTTTGGAGAAGCTATGGAACCATTAGAAAATGGGTAGAGCTCGTGTTGGAAAAAGTGCATCATTTGAGCAGGCATTGCCTTTATAGACTTATCTCACTTCTGGCTTAATTTCTACTTCCTGAAGGTGGACCAAAACATGCTATCTCAGCTTTCTGCTCCAGCTGCCTGCTGGTCATTGTGAGCAGAGGGATTCTTACAGAGAAGATGTTACTTAGAGCACAGAGACAGGCACACAGCTAGTAGTCACCAGCCAAAGAATACAAAGGATGGATTGCTTTCAGCAGCAAGAAATTAAAGGGAAACTTGCACAGTTCTGCTGCAATGCCTCCGGAAGAAGTTAAGCCTATAGACTCATTGAAGCCAAACCTTTGCAGACTACAGAACCAAGAAATAATCCACTAATCCACTTCTGGTTTTATGCTGTCCACTTTCTGGTTTTATGCTTTCCACTTTCTGGTGATTTGCTACAGTAGCCTTAGGAAACTAGCAACCTCCAAACTTCTTCCTTATAAATCTTGTTGGATCACATGTCCATTTGTTTCTAAACTAATCACAAGGGAGGAAAACAAATGGACATTACTGATACAGAAGGATCTTTTGTGGCAGAAAGAATTGTGTGAATGTGGGTGTCAATCACACACATACACACACACACACACACACACACACACACACAAGGCTGTCAGATTTTAACCTCTTTCTTTTGATTTCCTACGTTCAATCACCAAATTCCACAGATGCAGCCTTGCAAACATCTTTTTGTCTGTACATTTATTTTTAAGAAAGTATTTACATGGTTCAAACATTGAGAAAGAGAGAGAGAATGTCCAAGAGTGTTCTTAATATTTAGTTCACACTGGATTTTATGTTCTGTACAAATTAGTATGTTGAAATGCTAACCCTCTAGGCTCCTAGCAAAAGAGGTCTTTGATAGGTGACTAAGATCCAGCTTCCCTGTCCTGACCAGTATCACGTTATTACATGAGCCTAACCCTATGTGAAATTTGCAGTCTCTAACTCAAAAGAGGCCTCTGGAAGAAATTGGTCCTTATAAACACCCTTAACTCAGGCTTCTGGCTTCCAGGATGGTGAGAAATGGATTTCTACTACCTGCCAGCTGGCCACTCTACACTCATTTGCCACAGTAGCTCAAATGTTCTAAAGACACCACACACACCCCATTAATTGTTCTTCATAGCCTCACAGACAGGTGATTATTTTTTATTACTTTCTCATACACTGTACCAATGTTTCTACATGCAAATATACGACATGGGTGCTATGACTGCACATAACATAATATTCTTTGCTTTTTAAAATCTCTACACAATATTCTGGAAATCTTCATAAATATGATGAATAGTCTTCCAAATTTTTCATGCCTTTGCCACTGTTTCACATTAAGCCATACAATTTCTCTCCTGTCTGGAAACAATCATTTCCAAATGATCATGCTGCATTCAGTGCTGAGCCTGAATTGACTAACTAAACATCAGGACTGGTAATCATTCTAAACCTTAATCGGTTTCTGTCACTTTATTGGAGAGAATCTGATGGCCACATCCACACAAGACTAGCTACACAATTTGTGAGTCTGGTTCAAAATGTAAATGTGGGACATGTTGTTTAAAAAAGCTTAAGAATTTCAAGAGGGAAATATAAAAACAAGCATTCAACACTATGAACAAGGAGCATGTATAACTGAACAGACTATCCCACAGGGTTCCATGCTATTTATACACTCCTTTATATTATTATTTATTTCTTATTTAATTTACATATCAACCACAGTTGCCCCTTCCTCCCTTGCTGTTCCCTTCCCCTGCTTCCTTTCTACTCACCCCCATCCACTCCTCAGAAAGGACAAGGTTTCTCATGGGAGTCAACAACCAAATAAGTTGAGGCAAGCCTAAGCAATTCCCTCTGCATTAAGGTTGAGAGAAGCATCTCACCACAGGGAACTGGTTCCAAAACCTAGTTCATGTGCCAGGAACAGATTCATATCCCTCTTAATCTAGACCTAAACTTATTTGCTAATTTTTTTCTTTTATTGAAAGTATTCTTTTTATACAATATATTCTGATCACAGTTTCACCTTTTTCGTTTTTTTTCCATAGATCGTCCCCTAACTCATCTCCTATCCAAACACCTGCCTTCCTTCTTTTTTAGAAAACTGATTTTAAAAAAACCAGATCTTTAAAAACGAAAAGACAAGAAAATGATGAGAAACAGATACACACACACACAATGAAATAACAAATAAAAAACCATATCATACAAGCAAAAGATCAGCAACGTAACAACAAATGCTCAAACAAAGCATTGAGGTTATTTATGTCCTCTTTCATGGTCATGCATGTGTCCTTTGACCTGCATTCCGTCCTTCCTTGTCAGCTAATATTACACATTCTTTATCTCCTTTTGAAACACTATACTGTACCCACACAGTTGTTCGAATGTGAGAAATAACAGGCAGTTTTATTCTTTTTTAATTTGAATCACCTTGCTTAATGCCATATTTTCCAAGTCTACCCATTTTCCTATAAATTTCATGATTTAACTTTTCTTTGCAGCTGAATGTTTCATTTTGTATATGTAACATATTTTTATTACCTGTCCTAAGGGTGAATATCTATATGGTTTCATTTTTTTTTGCTATTATAAATAAAGCAGCAATACATGTGGCTGGGAAAATATTCCTATGATAACTTTAGATATAATCCCAGGAGTAGAAGACCTAGGTCAGACTTTAGTTATATTTTTAATTTTCTAAGAAATCTTCAGACCGATTTCCATATTGGCTGTATTAGTTTGCTTTTGTATTTTGGATGATTGTTTCAATGATTTCAAAGATAAACATAAAATATAAAAGAGACAAATGCTTCCATATGCAGGTTTTACTTGAGGAAAAGAAATACAATCTTAGTAACTGACCACAGGTAGCTGAGAAAGCTGCACTATATGTTTAGTACATAGACAAGTTTTCAGTGAAGACTAGCACTGAACTGAAGTAAATAAGAAGAAGAAGAGAAAAGAAAAGGATTAGGAGGAAGAGGAAAGGAGACTTTTCATTGAGAGAAATCAGCACAGGTAGAATTCCTGGGATAGGAATAACACAGGGAAACTGGGACACTTAGCAAAATGTGAATTCTATAAACTATTTGCATAGTAATATTCCAAGGAATGAGTTCCTAATATTTTTCCTTTACTGCACTTTTTGAGGTATGTATTCTCATTTTCATAGAAATAAACTGAACATCAGTGTCATACAATTCTTATGTGATAAAAATAAAATTCAAATTCAAGCATATAGATTCTAAGATTCTTCTTTTTACATTATAAAATAAAAATCAGGAAGAGTCACCTGAAATATTAGCTAATCACTGGTCTCTGTAGGTACATCAAGTAAAATTACCTAAATTTATTTAATACTTATTTAAATTTTAATATGAATAAGTAAAAATGAATTAAATATTATTTTCTCTATATACACAGTAATAGAAATATGCACTTATTCAGACAAAAGTGCTTGTCTGACATACTCAAAATTTTGTAACTTTTGGCATTTGAATGCTTACAAGTCAATAAAAAACAACAGTGAAAAATTCTGAGGAAAATATAGTCAAAAATTAAAGATTTAACATGTCTTAGCTAGGGAAAAAAACTGAAAAAAAGAACAAGCAATTGTGCTTCAACTGGGAGATGAGACTCAAGGGGTGTGAACTGGATGTGAAGCACAGTGGGCCACATAAGTGATCACCGCCATGTGGCCTCCATGTCAAGAGCACTGTGAATATTGATCGGTTGCCATTTAACAGATGTGCCTGCCATATGTGGCTTAGAACAGTGGGGTGGAAGAAGAGGGAATGAGAGCATCAATCGTCATAGGTCTTGCCCTCTGTCCTCCATGCTTCTGTTGCTGCTCTAAAACCTAACTGGATCCATTTCAGTTCCACCTTACCATCTAGCAGCATCTTGATAGGCATAATGCTCTACCCCCAGTTCAAACTCAGTCAATCAAACCATACATGCACTTGTGAATAACGTCAATCAGGACATCAGCTGAAGGTAAACAGGAAAAAAAGAAGCATACTAAACACATGAGACTACTAGAATCTGAGGAAACATCTAAGCTGTGTCTAATAACAACAAAGATTCTGTATTCAAATGATTGCATAAATGGATTTACATTAGCCATGCTATTTGGTTTTCTGAATTTAATTACATATGTGTGTGTGTGTTGGATACATAGATATGTATATTGAGAATAATCTTTTCAAACTATATACTCTGATCATGGTTTCCCTTCCCCCAGTTCCTCACAGATACTCTCTACTCCCAACCCCAACTCTATGCCTTCTTTCTCTCTCCCTCTGGAAAATAAACAAACAGGACTGGAGCAACACACTCACATACAATCACACACACAATAAAAAAGAAATAGAGAGAGAAAGAAAGAGAATACAAATGGTAAGAAGGAAGAACTAGAAACATACACGCAAACACACATAACCAAAACCACTAAGAATTCAAAGTCAAAAGCCATAATATACAAGCAAAAGACCAATAAGACAAAAATAATCTACCATTTAGTTCATTCTGATTTGGCCATATACTGCTGGGCATGGGGCCTACCTTTAAGTGTAGTTTATATCCACAGTGATACCCTATGGGCAAAAACTAATGTTGGCTTTATAAGCAGATATCACTAAAAATGGCTTTCTGGTTAGGTATGCAGGCCACCTCCCCTTCTCGCTGGGACCCTGTCTGAACCTGCAGGCTCTCAGCTCGCTGCCACAGTTTCTGGGAGGTCATACGTGCACCAGTCCTGTTATGTCTGGAAGTCACTTTTCCTTGGTGTTATCCATCACTTTTGGCTCCTACAATCTCTTCTTCCTCTGCATAGCTCCCTGAGCCTTGAGGAGAGGGACTTGATGAAGAAATCCCATTTAGAACTGCACGTTCCAGTCTTTTATGTTATGTACCCTGTCCATTTATGAGTCTCTTTGTGAGCTCCCATCTACTGTAGGAGAAAGCTTCTCTGGTGATGGCTGAGTGAGGCACTGATTTATGGGTGTATAGTAGATTGTTGTTAGTTTTGTTGTTGTTGCTGTTGTTGTTTTAGTTTGGTTTTCACTATATTACTTTAGCAGAACAATAATATTTGGTTTCCCCATAGGCCTATGGTCTCTCTGAGCTCAGGTTCTTAGCCACCCAGGCAGTGTCAGGTATGGGTTCTCTCTCACAGAGTGAACCTTAAATTCAATCAGAGCAGTTTGTCACTCCCACAATGTTTGTGACAGTATTGCACAAGTGAATTACACAAGCATGTCACCTTTGTGGATGACAAGATTTGCAGACTGGTGCTTACTTCTGTCTGATAGCAGGCTAGATTTTATGTTTCTGAGTTGTTACAAAACTCTGAGATACAGTTTGCTAATTTATGCTATATTCCAATATTTCTTAGAATTATTGATTTATTTTTCTTATTTATTCTTTTCCATTCAATGCAGCCAAGCTACAGCCTTCCTTTTCACCACTCCTCCTAAACCCCTTACCTCTCCCGTCTCTCCCAGACCCACTGCTCCTCCCTTTCCCTTCAGAAAAGAACAGGCCATCTAGGGCCATCAAGCAAGCAGAGCATAACAAGATTCAATAAGATCAGGCACAAACCCTCATTGCAAGTCTTGGATGGGGCAACCCAATAGGAAGAAAAAGGTCCCAAAAGCAGACAAAAAAAGACATCAGAGGTATTTGCTCCAACTCCCACTGTTAGGAATCCCACAAAAAACCTAAGCTAAAGAACCGCACTGTATATGCAGAGGACCTAGCACAGTCCCATACAAGTTCCATGATTATCGATTCATTCTTAATGTACCCTTATGAGCCCTTCTTAGTTTATTTTGTGTGCTGTGTTCTCCTGGTGTCCTTGACACTTCTAGCTCCTACAATCCTTTATCCTCATCTTCTTTAGGCTTGTCCAAGCTCACATCCAATTATGACCTAGTTTAAAATGCTGGTTGATTTTTTTTTTTACAGTTTTTCTGACAAATCTACTAATATCTGTATTTCCCAGTGTCATTCTGTTCAGATTCCCACCTTAAACCTCTTCTAAATGTTAATTCTGGTATCATTTCTCTTTATCTCAACCTAGTTTATATACCATTGCTTCTTAAGCAATCCTTGATTATGAACTGAACACAGGGGTATAGAAATGTTCTCAAGATCTATAAATTTACTACATAATTTTCAAGTATGATTTTGAGTAATTTATTGAGTAATTTCTGAAAATATTCATAGAAAACATTCAACTCATAATGGACATGGATGGTAAAAAGTATTATAATGTCTGAGCTGATATCTGTCTACAGAATATTGTTTCAAAGTCAAAATATAGTGCATAAAGAAATTAAAAATATATAGTGAGAAAATGAACTGATTGTAGAACACAGAAGAATATGGGTAAATTGAATTCAAGAAAGTTTGCCTGCAGTAGTCAGTAATATATTCCTTTCAATAACACGCCTATGATCTGTCACAGTAATTTAATGATGGTGACATGTGACTCTTATCATCATGTAAGCCTTGGAGCTCAAACTTGGGTGGTCAGACTTGGCAGCAGATGTCTTTATTTGCTAAGCCAGCTATTAGCACTAATTTTAATTAGTTTGTTTTCCCTGTATATATGGCATTCAAATTCATTTCATTTTATAATAAATATTTGAGTCATAAGACTTTTAATCATAGGTATTTATACTGGATTTAATTCCACCTACTTATGTAGGATTAACCATGAGTAATTATTCTGAGTTGTTTGTTGTTTTGTCTTTTCTTATGTTGAAAATAGATATTTTCCCTCACATATTTTATTTTGATTATAGTTACCCCTCCCTTTATCCCCTCCCAGTTCCTTCCACTCTCAACCCATCTAGACTCACCTCCTTTTTGTCTCTCATTAAAAAGTGCCTACATAAAGAAAGTATAGAGATTTCATATTAGTAGCTTAACATCACTCACAAAAGCTCAAGAATTACGAAAAAGGAAAAAAAAAACAGAAAAAAAAGAAATCTACCTAAAAGGTATAGATGGCAAGAAATAATCAAACTCAGGGCTGAAACCAATAAAATAAAAACAAAAATTTACAAAGAATTGATGAAATAAAGAATTACTTCTTTAAGAAAATGAGTAAGATTGGCAAATCCTTAGTCAAAATATCTAAAAGGTAGAAAGAGCATATTGAAATTAACAAAATTAGAAATGAAAAAGGAGATATAACAAATGCTGGGGAAACCAGAAAATCATAAGGACATATTTTAAAAACCTGTATTCAACCAAACTGGAAAATCTAAATGAAATGGAAATTTTGAAACTGCAAATGTCATCCATCATAAAAACAAACTGAAAAAAAATGATCATCTCATTAGATGCAGAAAAAGCCTGTAAAAATAATCCAATACTCCTTCATGATAAAAGTCCTGGAGAGATCAGGAATACAGGGAAAATACCTAAATATAATAAAGGCAATTTATAACAAGATAACAGCCAACATCAAACTAAACGAAGGAAAAACTCAAAGCAATCCCACTAAAATCAGGAACAAGACAAGGCTGTCCAGTCTCTTTTTATCTATCACTATAATACTCAAAGTTCTACCTAAAGCAATAAGAGAAGAAAAGGAGACTAAAGGGATACAAATCAGAAAGGAAGAAATCAAACTATCTTTATTTGCAGATGATATGATCATTTACATAAATGACCCTCAAAATTTTACCAGGAAAGTCCTACACCTGATAAACACTTTCAGCAATGTAGCAGAATACAAGATTAACTCAAAAAAATCAGTAGCCCTCATATACACTAAAGATAAAAGAGATGAAAAAGAAATAAGGGAAACATCACTCTTTAAAATAGCTGCAAATAGCATTAGATACCTTGGAGTAAATATAACCAAAGAAGTAACAGATCTACTTGATCAAAACTTTAAATCACTGAAGAAATAAATTGAAGAGGATATCAGAAAATGGAAAGCTTTACTATGCTTCTAGATAGATAGGATCAACATAATAAAAATGGCAATTCTACCAAAAGCAATCTACAGATTCAATGCACTGCCCATCAAAATCCCAACACATTTTTTTTTACAGATCTTGAAAGAACAATACTGAAATTCATATGGAATAACAGGAAACCCAGGATTGGCAAAAACAATCCTGCTCAATAAAAGAACTTCAGGAGTAATCACCATCCTTGACTTAAAGTTATACTATAGAGCTAGAGTAATAAAAACAGCCTGGTACTGGCATAAAAACAGACTTGTGGATCAATGGATTCAAATCGAAGACACTGACATTAACCCACACACCTATGAACAACTGATTTTTGACAAAAAGGCTCAAAATCTTCAATGGAAAAAAAGATAGTATATTTAACAAATGGTGTTTGCAAAACTGGATGGTAGTATGTAGAAAAACACAAATAGATCCAAACCTATCATACTGCTCAAAACTCGAATCCAAGTGGATCAAACACCTCAACATAAACCCAGCTACACAGAACTTGATAGAAAAGAATGTGGGAATTACCCTCCAACACATTGGCACAGGTGACCACTTCCTAAATATAACACCAGTAGCACAGACACTAAGAACAACAGTTAATAAGTGGGACCTTCTGAAACTGAGAAGCTTCTGTAAGGCAAAAGACACAATAAGTCAAACTGACAGCCTACAAAACAGGAAAAGATTTTTACCAACTCTACAACTGACAGAGGACTGATCCCTAAAATATACAGAGAACTCAAGAAACTAAAGCCCAAAACATTAAATAACCAAATTTAAAAATGGGGTTCAGCCAGCACCTTGGAGCCCATTCCTTCCAGAGGAACACCTGACCCAGTCTTGATGTTGGGGTGAGCAAAGCATATCTGCCCTGGAGTGGATGCAGTACTAAGCAACCTTGGGAACTTGGGACCTTCTGCCCTTGCTGGAGAGGAGATTAGGAGATGGAGAGAAGAGAGAGTGACTGGGAAGGGCAGGAGGAGGAAGGGAGTTTGAACAAGTTGAAACATGTATAAAAAATGAGAATTTATTCATAATAAACAAAATAAAGCCAGAAATTAAATTGGCAAAGTTTCAACAGAAAGGAAAAGCATGAAGAATAGCACTTTTGGGGTTTTTTTTTGGGGGGGTGATTATTGTGTGGTTTTAGATGCTTCTCTGAAATAAAAGCAGATCAGAAGGATTAAAAAATGAGGTTCAGAAATAAAAAGGAATTCTCAGCAGAATTACAAATGGCTGAAAGACACTTGAATAATTACTCAACATCATTAGCCATCAGAGAAATACAAATCAAAACAACTTTGAGATACCACCTTACACCTGTCAAAATGGCTAAGATCAAAAACACAGATGACAGCCTATGCTGGAGAGGACGCAGAGCAAGGAGAACACTCCTCTATTAGTGGGAGTGTAAACTTGTACAGCCACTCTGGAATGCAGTATGGCAGTTCCTCTGAAAACTGGGAATCAATCTCCCCAAAGATCCAGCAATACCACTATTGGTCATATACCCAAAGGATGTACATTCATACTCCAAATGCATTATCTCAAATATGTTCATAGCAGCATTATTTGTATAGCAAACTGTGGTACATCTACACAATAGAATACTACTCAGCAGAAAGAAAAGAAAATGACATCCTAAAATTTGCAGGCAAATGGATGAATTTGGAGAATATCCTCCTGAGCAATGTACCACAAGCCCAAAAACATAGGCAAGGGATGTACTCACTTATAAGTGGACTTTAGACAAAAAGCAAAGAACACCCAAGCTGTAAATCACAACCCTGAACAGCTTGGGATCAGAAGAGAGACATCCAGGGATTTCCCTAGGAAGAGAAAATAGAGCTGATCTCTTTAGCTAATTGAGATCATAAGGAGTCGCAAGAAAGAATCAGTGGGAACAAATGATGAGAGAAGGAGATGACTGAGTGAGAGGAGCAACAAAGTGGGAGAAAAAAAAGATATTTTAAGAGAAGAAGCCAATGTGGTGTTGGAAAGAGACCAGGTGCTAGGGAAACCTCCAAGAACTCATAGAATATCCCTGGCTAGGTCTCCAACCAATAGCGAAGGTGTTGCCTAGACAGGAGTTCCCCTATAATCAAATGAATAACCACCCTAACTGTCATCACAGAATCTATATCCAACAATGAATAGAGGTGGAGGCAGAGATCCATGGCTGAGCATGGATCTGTCTGGAGTGGATATGCCACGCTGAGCTGACACACTTTGGGAGTTCTTGCTCGTTTGGGGGAAGGAGGAGGCTGAAGACTGACAGGGAGGGATTGGGAGTAGGGAAGGGAGGGTGAGCAAGGGGATCCATGGATAAAAAAGACTTCATTATATGAATAAACAAACAAAAAAAGAACTATAGTCCCTTGAGCTAAGGAAGACATTTAGGGACTCTTATGGTGTATGCTAAGCAAAGCAACAGAATGATCTGCACATTGTAATATTCACTGCAATATGATTTACAGCAACAAATCCTTAAAACAAGACATATTCAAACGATGGAGTACATGGTCAAAACGCCACTGACTAAAAATTTTTATTGAAGAACAAAAATAAGATATGAAATTTTAAACAAAGAAATTTTCTCAGTGCATACCACTTACCAAAGTTGAACCAAGATCAGCAATTTAAACAAACCTATAACTTCTAATGAAATCAAAGCAGTAATTAACCTTGGTTTGCATTCGCAATGGAAAGCCATAATTATTTCAGATGCCATATGAAACAAGAACCTTAACCACTCTCTGATACAAAAAAAATCTTTTAATATGTGTTAGTATCTTAAAGTATACATTTTAATTTATGAATCTTGTGTTGCTATTGATATGCACCCTGGCTAATTGTCGTTTTCCAAATTTTACATGTGCATCTAATATTTACTTATTAAGTTGCTATGGTACAAATGCTGCTGACTGCCCAAAGTTTACGTGTTGAATTATAAACCCCAACGTGATGGTGTAAGGAGACAGGACCTCAAGGATAATTAGTTCACAAGGACTATGCTTTTGTGAATGAGAATAAAGCCTTTGCAGAGCAGAGCCCAGCTACCTGGTTAGTGCCTTCAACAATATAAGTACATAACAAGGATGTATCTTCTATAAGCTACAAAGTAAAGCCTTGCTGGACATGAAGCCTGCCATAATCTTGGATTTTACAGCCTCCTGAAATTGGTTCCTCTTATTTATAAGCCCCAGCTTATGGGGATCTGTTGCAGCAGTTTAAACAGCCTAAAGCCTTTGTCTTCATTTGCACTTCTCCTTGCCTAAATTTCATGAGCAATCCTATAATTTCATTAACTTTCACATGGTCTTTGTGATCATTCAAGCATATAGAAATCTTCACTCCATTAGATTCCTATGATTATTATTTGTGTGTGTGTGTGTGTGTGTGTGTGTGTGTGTGTATGTGTGTTACAGCATTTGGTTATGACTGCTTCATAGTATGGGAACTTGTATATAGACCTCAGCAAAAGTATCTTGTCTTTATCTGGATATCTTGTAGCTTCCCATTTTATACAGACTATTGCTTCAATAAGTATGTGGTAAGCTAATAAAAGGCATAAAACAATATTAGCTGTTCACATATTTGAAAAGGCCTACGCTCTGTGAAGATGATCACCATGAAATTATTGACAGCTGAATATGAGGCAAGTAAGGGATGCTCTAGAGGAAATAAATTAGGTATAATCTGTTGAACATCTAGCAAATAATGACGTTCTAAATGCAGCATTTCTACAAGGTAATGGCAAATGCTGAAATTCAGAACTCTGCTTTGATATTGACTAGAATCACTAATGGATTAAAAAAAATAGCAAATAAAGGCCAAAATAGTTCTTTGTTGGATACCAATTAGCTGCTAATCTGTTTGCTCTAATAGGCCACTATTAGAGGAAATGATAAAATTAGCTATGCACATAAGAGACATTTATTGCCTACATATTAAATTTGCCCTGGGACTAGCGCAATTCAGCAAACTTGTACAATGAAATTGGACCCCAAACAGTTTAAAGTAACATAAGCTTTTATCCCTACTGGCTTGAAACAAGGTTTCTTAAAACTCTAATCCTAAGCATTCAAAGAAAGTGAGAAAATCTGTTTCTTCAAATGATTTTAGAACAGAAAACTTCTGGATTGCTTTCTGTATCTCGAGTCTATCTAAATCCCTGCTGATGTGGCCTTACACTTTCAGCAGGATTCCATTGCTCCAGGGCACCAGACAGTCTTGTTAATAATGGCAAATCCTTTTGGTCACTGGTTGGTGCTGTTGGAGCTTTGATTGACAGGGTAATAAAAGTGTTAATGAATCTGAGTGGTACAGTCAGAGATCAATAGCTGCCAATAAGAAAAACAATTCTGATACTTAAGTTTACAGAATTACCTCAATCCAGTTAACTATTTCACATCAAAATAGGAGCATTTCATTTCATAACTGAATTTTTTTCAGACTTTGGCAAAACTGTTTAGACATTTATATATAGAAGCATGACCGTGCTCAAAATGGGTATTATTCACTCAGTCATGCCTGCTGGCTAACTGTAGTTTGCCCTTCACAGTCCTGGTGATCTTAAGATGGTGTTTTGTTACATGGAGAACAAACCTTTATAACTTGGCTGTCTAAAACAACCTTATCAATTTTTCTTAGACTCAGATTTGCATCAGCCAATGGACACTAATTTTCTTGCAAAGTATTTAGAAGGCTAAATGGTATGAAATATGTAAAAAACAAAATGTCTTGAGCATGAAACATTTTAGGAATGACACATATGAATGCCTTACATATGTACTACAAAAGTGGTCTCTGTTCTGGTATTTTTCATTTGGGGTATGAAATCATAATGACTGCTACCTGTGTTTGTGAGGTATAGATGAATATTCACAATGTATTTATGATACTTTGTTTTTTGCTGTTTGATTTTTTTGTTACTGTTTGATTTTTTTGTTACAGGAGCTCACTAACTCTATCTGGCCTAAAATTCATTATGTAAACCAAGCCTGCCTCAAACTCATAGGAATTTTCATTTGGTGGTGTTTCTATTTTGATTTTCTTTTGTAAAAATTCCTTTGTAATCAATTAGAATTTATTTCATAACAAAGTATCTGTAGAAGAAGAAGCTTAAGCAGAGCAATGCTTGTCACATACTTTCTACCGTGTCGTCAGGTGTACTTCTGGTCTGTGTCAGCACAGTTGAGAGGAGACATAGGATGATCTTTTCAGGTCTAGGATATAATATGTCATGGGGGGCCCACAGAGATACATGGTGATGTATTTTATATTTAATAAAATTAGTCTGGATTATCAGAGGAGAGAATCACCTACAGTCAAGTCATGAAGGTCAGAGAGTGGTGACTCACCTTTAATCTACTAAATCTTGGTTGGCTAGGATTAAAGACTTGGCTATGGCAGTTTGTTCCACCTAGATCCTTGATCTGTGAGAGCTTAGCTTCATGAACCATATTTACCACCCCAACTCTGGGGAATGTTACAGTCCACACTGTCACCAAGAAGAGCACAACCACCCACTACTCATAAACACCATTTAAGTGTTTGGCAGCAGGGCCTCTTAAAAGAGCCTTATGGTGTGGTGGTTAGGGCCACTAAGGTTGAGTCAGGAAGCCTCTCTTAAAGGGGCTGTGCTTCTGCTTGCAGCCAGCAAACAGAATTCTCTAGAAAATGCTGCTACCAGGTAGCCATGCATGACTCTGTTTCCCGTTTATTTCTATAAAAACAGAAACCTTAAATCTGTCATATGCAGCTACTGATTGAACTGAGACTTTTGTGAGACATCAGGAACATGTTACAATGTAGTTCAAGCTGCAGGCAGCAAACCCACCATTTTGTAACTTAATTCCTGAATGCCACTCTATATAATGGCCCACTTGAGAAACACTAGGAAGCTGTTTTTGGCTTCCTTTTAAAACCTTTATTAAGCTTTCTCAGGTTTATGTTGGTCATACCCCACACTGGAATGTCATTTGTGGTAAGAATTTTCTGGCCTGGCCTAGCCCAGAGATACAGACTAGCAGTTCCAAATAATCACACAAAGCCTTATATTAATTGCAAGCTGTTTGGTCTGTAGCTGAGGCATATTATATAATAATTATTATTTTAAACTAATTAATGATTCTATCTTGTTTAGCTTGGTACCTTTGCTCAGAGCAGCATTCTCATTGTCTTTCTTCTGTCTCTGTTGGCATCTATATCTCTTATTATTATTATTATTAGAGTTTTCTTAACCTGGTAGCCTTATCCATACTTCCTGTCTATCTTCTGTCCAACTAGTATTTTATTAAACAAATAGAAGAGATAAATATTTACAATGTACAAGATCATAATCCCACAGCAAAGATAATTTGACATTCTGGATCTTATTATCCAGCAGGCTAGCCCAAGTCTTTATACATGTCCAAATCACCAGGCACATAGGAGCAGCATGATAGACAAGAACTCATAGCAAGCACTTGCTAAGTCTGTTTCTATCATATCTACTACCATATTATTGACATAAATGACATGGCCAGAAGAATTAGTGAAGTAAATTACTGAGGAGGTCATTACCTCAACAGAGGAGCACTCCCAAGGTTTGTTTACTTAGAGATCAACAAGAAACACATAGAGGGCATGTGAAAGAGCTCATCCAGTAAAGCACACTTGCCACTAAACCTGGCAAGATGAGATCCATCCCTAGATTTAGTATAAGACAAGAACAATTCCTAAAAAGTGTCTTCTAACCTCCATAAGCACATTCCATGGAATGTTTATGGAAGCATGTGTGCATACATGTGTATACACACACATACACAAATACATAAATAAAATATTACTTTTAAAAATATAGAAGAAAAATAGATTTTTCCATAGATTATTACTTTTCAAAGATAATGGGATCAGGGTTAAATATATCAAAAGATGTAAATTTGTTCTATTTTATATTTTCACTGAGTGTCTGATTAGTTTTAAATTATAGAGAGTACTGAAGAGAAGGTTTGAAACAAATAGACTGATTATACCACATGTGACCTTTTGGTTGGAAGCTCTGATCTGTAGGAAAACGTTATTTTTATCCCTCCAGTTGGAAAAGCATGGTATTTCTTCTGCTGTAGTTGTTTTTCACAGAAATAAATTGTTCTTCAGTTAATTATACTTTTCAGTTTCAGAAAGAAACCAATGCATCTTAGTTTTTGATTTGTTCATATTTCTGTGTCTTTTCTATTTATTTGTCAATTTTATTCCTCATGACATGATCTCAGAACAAAAGAAATTCCTTTTAAAAAATGACAAAAGAAGCTGAAGAATCTTAGCTCAGGCTTTCACAACAAAACAGCACAAAGCAAGTGGAAGGGAGAATAAAAATCAGAAATTTATTTCCTTACAGTTCTGAGGCTTAGAAATCCCAGGGTCAAGGTCCTATCTAGTTTGATTTCTGGAGAAGATTTTTTTCTCTTGCCTGTGGCCAGCCATCCTCTTACTCTGTGCCTACAATGAACAGAGATGGAACTTCATCACATCTCTGCTAAAAACTATCTAAAATGTACTGTACTGGAACATGGTAGACCCAGAATTATTACTTTCTTCACCAGATTCATATGCTAGGGACATAATCTTCCACATAACTGATTTTAGAGATAGGGCCTGTAAGATCAGGGTTGCAACATTCAAATCTGTTGAAGGAACAGACATAATTCAGTCCACAGCTAGGATTCTGAAAAGTGAAAAACAAGTATTAAACCTTTACATACTTCTCCAGTTCAACTGAGGCTGATTTGCTTCACCTGGTGATTAGAAGCCTTCTGTGACTCTCCATGTATCACTGGCTAAGCACAATATAGCTGAACAATGTAAACAAAAATAAGACTGAGAAATACTCCCCAAAGCATGTGCAGCTAAAAGTACCATTTAGTAGGCATGACCTGAAGGATTAGCTAGAAAATCCTGTCAAAAACTATGAATACTTTGGTTTATATTTATTATAACTAATAAAAATATAGATAACTTGATTGAACTATTTCATATGGAACTTTCTCCTATTTTCTTGCTATAACTATGGTTTAATCAAAAATAATATGATTATAAGGCTAACAAAAGACTCAAGTATTAAAACATCTCTTTTTCAGAATAGTCACTGGTTTTAAAAATCTAAAAATTAAGATGTTTATTTTATAAGTAGTCATTTCTAAGTAACAGAGAATAAACTTAACTGAACATGTCTGAAGATATTTTTCTTTACAAAAATGTTGACACATCTTCATGAAGAAATATTTATAAAATTATCTCATGAATATATTTAAGAATAAAGTTCTTGTCTTCAATCCTGTGACTACAGAGGAGTCTGGGGAATGTTTGATTTCCTACTTACTGCTCTTAGTAGTTCTAACTTGTGGATTATTGCTAAATTTCAAAAAGACATTGAAAATTCCAGTAATCTGTCCAATAATATGAACCAAGCTAAATGCTATTATAGTGTTGACTTCTATATTAAATACATCATAAAAATTGGACTGCTTTGCAATATATGTTAGACAGTGTGTTCTTTCAGTTTCTTCTAAATATATCCTGTGGATTTAGATTGCCATCTAGGAAACTGTATTAGTCACCTCTGGATTGATACAGTGGAATAACACATGCTAGTTATATAGCAATATATATTCTCTTACAGTTTTTCAAAAGAGAATTCCAAGAACATAGTGCTGGTTCATTCAGTTTTGTTTTGTTTTGTTTTGTTTTGTTTTGTGAGGACTTCTTCTCAGCTCTTCTCTTTGCATCCTTGGGTGAAAGGAAAGGAGAAAGCAAGAGAAGAAATAGACACAAATATCGTTTTGGCATTTCTTCAATAAGGATGCTTTCTCACAAAATAGTGATGGTAATTGATTTATAAGGAGTCAAGATTTAGTTGGACTCATAATTTCACAGGTCTCAGTCCATAGTCTGCTTTAAGACTGTAATGAGCAGTACACATTAGGGGAATTTCATGGTTAAGGTAACTTCATACATTGTCTACTACAGAATGCAAAGACAAAAAGACGCCAGAGTTTTACTATCCCATTCAATAATACATCGTTATATACTAAATTTCTTTCACTACACTCCCAGTTTTACAGGTTCTATCACACATTAAAAGGTTCACAGGACAGGGAATAAGCCTTTAACAATCTAATATGCAAACTATTGTAAGTATTACTCCTATGATATTATAGCTTTATCATTGTGATATTTAATTTTATTAATATTTATTCCCCAACCAGGCCTATTTCAGACAAAACCATATAAAATTTAGAAGTTTATAATGTGAATTTGGAGAAGGAATGTAATCCAGCCCACAGCAAAGGGCAACTGTTTATTCAAAATTCACATTTTTAGGCAATTTATCACACTAAAACTTCTTATTAGGTTCAAAAACTTGTAGTTCTTGCATCATCATTTAGCCTATAGTTTTCAAAACTTCCAGTTATTATGGACCTAATGATTTTAGATCCATTTGAAATAGACACTGTTTCAAATAGTAACCTGAGAAAAGACATGAGTATTTGCCTATTAGAGGTGGGAGATTAGAAGGTCAGCCCATCACCTCACCTCACCAAAAAGCTAGGTGACTGCTGAACCTTTCCCATTGCTTCCCCCGATCATGAACGTCCTCAGTATATTCTCTAACATGGAATCAAATGCAGAATTTGAAAGTTTTTTATTCTAATTTCAGTTGTCATTTTATCTAACAAACATGTACTAGATATTCATCAGCATCTTCTCTTGTATGATAAATTAGGAGACAAATATCATTCATGTCTTCCTTCAGTAAACATTTATTCATTGCCTACTATTTGCCAACTACTAGTGTCAATATTAATGAATAAAATAAAAACATCAATTCTCTCTTAGAATTTATATTGTTCTTGGAGTTTATATTTTAAGTGAAAGAAAAAATTAAAGAATCATTTAAAAATAAACTCAATGGTATATTAGCAGATAACAGTCACTGATACTCATATACCAATCTAGGAATGAAGGAAGGAGAGAAGTATTTTCTAAGAGTAAACAAGGGAGTCTGGGTAGGCTCCCATTGAAGATAGTGGGTAATCAAAATGAAACCTGGCAGTAGGATACCCCAAGTAGAGGGAATTAGGTCCCATTGGGCACAGGTCCATTCCTGTGTCAAGATAGATGCTAAAATGCAGAGAAGCTTGCACACCAGCGCAGAGTGAGTGCAGGGTCCAGAGAAGGTTTACATCTATGGGAGAATGTCAGTTTTAACTTGTGTGATTTGGTGAGGCATCACACTATTCTAAAAGAGGAAAGGACTATTTTGGACATATTTTTTTAATTTGTTTTGAAAAGATGACTTAAAGCCTATAAATTCAAACTGATGATCTGTCTGGATGTAAAGAGTTTCATTCAACTTGATTGCAAATTTGAACTCATTTCTATTTTGCATTATTTTTGTTATTATTTTCTTGTAATCCTTTTCCTAGTATTCTCTCTATCCCTCCCTCTCTTTCTCTCACATTAACTTGGTTAATTTTTTCTTCTGTTTATGTTTAAGTATACTGTCTAATTTTATTTATTTGATATATCTAAAACACACATTGTTTTAGTATGTTGATTTTAACCCTGCTATTTATAAACTAAATCTTTCTTGAGATTTGAATGATACAGGGTCTTAGAACATTTTATTCAAATAAGTATACTCTCATAGTTTGTGTAATATTGTTACTTAAAATTTATTTGTGTTAGTGAATTTTTCCTTTCAGAAATCAGAAAGTGATATGTTATTTTTCCACAGTTGGTAGCTGTTTAGAAATTTCTGAAGACAGTCATTGTTTGTTTTATCATAACTTCTTAGACTTTCAAAGTCTCCAATGTGATCATTCTCTTTTTTGAAGTAAAATATGCATTCCTTCAACTAAAATCTATTTCATATTTTATATTTTGTTCACATGAACAAATAGTTTTCTTTCTTTCTGAAAATAAAATATTGTTCAGCACAAAATTTTAGCTAACAAATGTTTTCTTTCACATTCTAACTGAATTGTTCTACCATTATTTGATTTACATTACTGTGAATGGAAAGCCCACTGTCAAATTGTATTTCATCCATAGGGTCTTCAGGTTGTTCTTTGCTTTTGTTTTTTCCTTGCATGATTTCTTAGTGATTCCTCTTGTAATGAGTTGTACTCATAAACTTCCCTTGAAATGCTGCTGGAATAACTTTGCACACCCTAATTCTAATATCCCACTTCAATAGTGTCTGCTAATAATATAGCTAGAAATTTGTTTCTATATTAGAATTTTTACTTGCTTATTCTTTGAATAGCATGATTTTTACTCAGTCTTTTCGCCTAGCTTCATCTTGTCAATGAGATGTTAAAATAGCAAACCTTTTCCTCGTGATCCTATTCTTCCCAAGAAATTTTAAAATATGCTCCCTCCAATCACCATAGGATTACATTTCTTCTATGTGTTTCAGAACACACAAATAAAAGTATCATGCCAAGGTGCTTGCTGATAGGTCTCTGTATGTGCCCTTTCCCTCTCTGTCTAGGTCTATGAGAGTAATGTTTCAGAAGGCCTCTCTCTTTCTCTGTCTCTCTCTACAGTCTCTCTCTCTCTCCATATTTATGCATTTACAGGAATATATATACATATATATATTTCCAAATTAAAACAAAAATTATTCAAGTACTATCAATTCATTTTTACATAAAATAAAAATTCTTGAGCATTAAAATACACATATATAAGTATATATATGCAAATGTGTAGATATAGAGAGAGATAAATATGATAGATTGTTTATGTGTTGTTTTTAAAATGTACATGCAGTCTCATTCTTGTAGCAGCATGCTCTGGAAGTCACCATATCACCCAGACTGTTCTGGAACTGGCAGCAATTTTCATGTCACAGTTTTCTAAATGATGTTGTACTTGTAGGTGTGATCCATCAAAAATAAATTTTGCTTATAATCATGTAAAAGAATATGGAGAAAGTAAGGAGAAAGAAGCATATTTCTGATTATTATAGGATCACTCTGAATTTTTTTGTGTATAGGGATCTTTCACTTCCTGTTTTAGTAAGTTTAGTAAATAATAAAGGTAAATGAACTAGGGCTATAGCTTAGAGGTGAGCACATTTCTGCCACAGGGAAGATCTCAGATTCAAGAGAATCTGTTTCCTAGGACCATAAAAAAAGTCAGTCAAAATTTTACCAGGAATTTTATCAATAAAAATCTGACCTATTAGTTAATAATAAAACAATTATTAATTACCTAAAAAAAATCAAGCTTTTTCTACTAATCTTAGAGATAGCCTTTTGTCTGTTAAAAATATAAGACATATTTTTCCTAAATTTCATCCATGCCTCTAAAGTATGCTCACCTATCGGTTCTTCCTCATATAATTGTTTTTCATATCAAAAGATGTCAAGTAACAGCATCAACATCTTCACAACACAATACAGGGAGTCAGTGAAGCTTTGTTTGCGGGAAAATCTGTGCTTAATTGACATGACTCCATTCACATTGCCCACCAGTTTGGATGAGCAAAACAATGAATGTATATCACAAGAGTACTTAAGTCTGTGCATTTTCTCTGAACAAGTTGTAAAGAAAAGTTACCTATAAAAGGAAGTCTATATAGCTGAATTTCATGGAAAACAAGAACATATTCTCTTTTTTTATGAGAAATTCTAATGCCTTGGAGCCTGGTTGTGAGGCACTGCATCTCAAGTCTCTGAATCATTTTTTCTAGAATAAAAATAATTTAAAAAAAAGATAGATTGCTCTCTAAAGTAACTAAATTCAAATGGCTAGCAGATTGAGCTCTGATACTCTTGCTCTGGTTTCTGAAAGATTTACAATGCAAATGTCTGTTCAAAATTCTTTTGGCTACACTAACTCTTATGTTCTTTGTGCCAAATAAAAGAGCTATTTGTGTGTTTAAAGGAGAGTATTCCTTGCTCTGTATGTACACACCTGGGCCCCAGTCCCTTGAGAAGATACCTCAACAGCGCAAGTTAACAATACAATAACAGCAGCATAATAAAGATTTATAGTGATTGTCCAGAAGTCAACAGGGGATGGTTCATAACAAGTATCAGTTTTTTCAAGCAGAAAACAAAACCAGAGCCCTTTCATGCAAGCTAATGTTTGAACCACAAAGCCACACTGAATCTGCAGGCTAATCATGGTATATCCTTCCTCCCAACATGAAAAACTTAGGAATACAGTCATAAAATATTAAACTGAAAACACTGCGAGACAAATTAAGTAGGAAAAATTTACTTTGTAATCATAATAGCACTATTTTTATTGCTAAATTTGCTTCTTAAGAGCCCAAATCAGGTCACAGGTGTGTTTTTCACAGTAATAAGGAAAGCATATCTCTATACTTAGAAGTATGGTTTTGAAATGCATTGAATTAGCAGAAGATCCAGAGATTTCAATATGACATAATCAGTGTCTATAGGGTGGATATGAATGGCAGCTGCCTCTTTTGCTAGGAATAGTTACATTGCCCATTGTTTCCTATAGTCTTTCATGCCTTCATTGATATATAAATTCACTGCTAGCCCTACCTCTTTTAGCCTTTTAGTCTGTATCTTCAGTGCAAGTTGAATTCTTTTCTGTTATCTCTGGCTTCTAGGACTTGACTCCTAGGTAAATCTGATAAACATATAAAGATGTAAAAAAAATTATGATACAAAGAACCTGAAGCTTAGTAATTTTAAAATGACTTTTTAGAAGTGAGGAATATCACCAGTGGTGGTGACAGTGGCTCATGCCTTTAATCCTAGAGCTCAAGAGACAGAAACAGGCAAGTCTTTGAGTTCAAAAACAACCTAGTCTATAGATAAAGTTCCTGAACAGTCACAACTACACAAAAAATTCCGACTTATAAAAAAAAAAGCAAGAGAAGGAGAGAAGAAGAAGGAGAAGAAGAAAGAAGAAGAAGAAGAAGAAGAAGAAGAAGAAGAAGAAGAAGAAGAAGTTGTTGTTGTTGTTAAGTAATGTATTTGACTTCTAGCAGTGGGACTAGGACACCAACCCTGCCACAAAACCTTCAATCAACAACCTGTCCTGCTTGCTGTGCTGGGACAACAGTGGCTTAGACTTAGTGGAAGTGGCCAACCAATGACTGCTCTAACTTGAGGCCCATGCCATAAGAGGAAGCCCATGATTAACACAGCCTGGACAGTCAGGAACCAGAAAGCTGGATGGCCCAAGAGACATAGAGTAGAGCCAAACATGATTGGCAAAGGAAAAAAGTCAATAAAATAAATCCTAATAATATTCTACTATACACATAGATTGGTTTATAGCCCAACTGTTATCAGAGAATCTCCCCCAGAAATAGATGAGAGCAGGTGCAGAGACTCACAGCCAAACATTAGGCAGAACTCAGGGAACAATCCTGAGGAAGAAGGAAAGTAGTGAAATATTGTATATTTAATAAGTTAGTCTGGGATATCAGAGGACAGTGACATCTCTCTAGCCTTTTGTTTTGTTTTGTTTTCATTTGTTTGTTTGTTTGGTCTGTAGGAGCCAGAAGGGTTAAGGATACCAGAAGAACATGGCCCACAGAATCAACCAAGTAGGGGTCATAGGGGATCACAGAGACTAGAGGGCAACCTTGGAGCCTTCATGGGTTTGCTCTAGTTATTCAGTATATATTTTGTGGTTGTTTAATTTGGGGTGTTTGTAGGAGTATGGATGTCTCGGACTATTTGCTTTCCTCTTATTGGATTACCTTATGCAAACTTGATAGGAGGGTATGTTCCTAGTCTTACTACAACTTGATATGCCATGTTTGTCTGATATCCCTAGGAGGCCTGCTCTTTTCTGAAAGGAAACAGAGGAGCAGTGGATCTGGGAAAGAGGAAAGGTGGGGGAGGGACTAGGAGGAGTGGAGTAGGGAGACTGTGGTTGAGATATAATATATGAAAGAATAATTTTTATAAAAAGAAAAAGAAAGAAAAAAGAAAGGAAGGAAGGAAGAGAGAAAGAAAGAAAGAGAAATGACTTTGAAGGGAAGCTACATTCTTCCTAAGGTGCAGAATTTTCCTTAAAATATAATACAATATAACAGAAAGAAGGCAGCCCTGGCCACACCAATGTTCCCTCTAATAATCTCTGTTTTCTCATCACTACAGCAACTGAGTCTGAAAGAAACAAGACCATTTTCAACTCTCAGCTTTCAGATGAATCTCAAGCTAAGGGAATGGACTCTTCTTCCTTCTCCTTCTAATCTCTAGAATACATTTGCAGGAGAAAACAGATTCACATCTAGTGTCTAGTTATTTGGTAGTCTTTGAATGTGGGAAACTATTTTTTGTCTTAACAGCTTTTGTTATTATTTATTGTTTTATTATGAAGAAAGTCTCATATTTTATCCATGTATTCCTTTGTTCCAACCCCCTTCCCCTCCTCTGAAACTATTTTCATAGGTATTTTCTAAGAAAATAAGTGTATTTTTCATTTCCAGAATAATATTGAATCTTCTTCATCCAATACAATACATCAATGGTCTGGTCCAAAAGACTGTCCACAAACTTTCTGGATGCCTGAGATATCTCTGGTGAATTAAAAATATTTTAAACATGGCTCTCTGACAACCAGTAAGATGGTTATTGATTATTGACTGTCTTCTAGGGTTTCTGATAAGTATTTCACATGCATTATCTTATTTAATTTCAGATGTTATTTCACCAACACAGTTGTTCATTTCTAATCCTCCCTTTATTATTCCTCTCAAATGTCTTTGCCGAAAGGCTGTTCAATCACTGAGTCTCAACAATGGGAAAATATGACACAATTCTGGGAGAAGTCTCATACTGCATAGAGCATCTAAGCATGAAATGTTGGTGATTTCTTGTGGAGTCTAGAAGTTCTGTCAGTCCATCCAGTCTCTGTTAAATTTCGCAGTGTCTAGCCATTTCTATTTTTCTCAATATACACTATTTTCTCCTTGCTTTGAACAAAGAAAAATAATTGTAAATACTTATTTAGAAGTTAAAAAAATTCTCTTAAATCTAACTTGTTTCTACATATACATATTTATAGTCAATAATTCATGATAAAATTACTGGAGATTACACGTAAATAGCTATTCCAATTATCATTTTAACTAACTTAATGTTTATTTTTTTAAAAATGACTGTAAATATGAAAGTGTAGCCTTACTTTCATAACCAAACTTTTCTACAAAGGGTCACATAATAAGGCATTTTAAACTTTACATTTAATCTTGTCTCTATTTTGTAACTATTCAGCTGTGTCACAGCAGCATGAAAGCAGCAGTGGACAGCATATAAATGAGTGACTACATCTGTGCTTCAAAAGAAATTTACAATAATTTAAATCTTATATGTCATATTATTTATTATTACTTTTTATTTTTCCAATAATATGAAGGTATTATAAATTTAATGGCCACAAATTATGGGTATATAAGAGCTATATCTATTCCATAAATTATACTTTGCCAGCCCTGAAATATAAAATAACGATCAAAGTATTTACTTATAGATTTAGTATCAATATAAAATAGTAACCCATATACAATGATTTATGTAGTTCTATAACAGACCCTCAGTGAACATGTAATAAATTGTTAGCAGTTTTTTTAAAAGATAACAAACTTTTCCTTTTGTTTGTTTTGTTTTAATAGATAATAAACTTTTCTGTTTTCTTTTGTTCTATAATTTTTAAAGTCATAAGCATTAGCTAAGGATCTATAATTCTAATAAAACTAGAAAATTAAATCCAAGATAATCCACTACATCTTATTAAACTAAAGGCTATGTAACTAAGTAACATTCATAGCTTCAAGTTAGATAAATTATTATTATGACTTTTACATTAGATCTGTGTAGTATGCTCAGCAAAGGTGGTCAGTATTTATTGTATCTTAAAAAAAGAACTACAGACTCTCACAGTTAAAATTCTCAAGGGATGTCACAATTCATAGCTATCATAAGGTCATGTTTTAAAGGTGAGTTATAGTCAACTATGTGCTACTATACATGTTCATAATACTTACTGTATACAGTTATTCAAACTATTGACAGACGCTTTGTATACCAGGGGAAGCTGAATAGAGTACTAATGTTTCATCTCCTTGACCTAAGCACAGTCAGCAATGAGGAGTAGAGTTTGCTATGAAGAAAAATTTGTATGAGCATCAATTTTATAACAAAGTGGATGAAATGATACATGGTGTAATTATATTTAATTCAAAACATAAAAATGAAAAAATGCATTGTTCTTAGACTTGTTAAAATACACTTAACTCTCAGCCCTCAAACACAAAGTGTGTTTAGATGCTCACTTTGAAACTATGAACAAAAGTCACAAGAAGCTGGTGAGTATTCGGTCTCTGATCAATAAAATAACTCCAATTTGGCTAACTGTAGATATTATTACATGTAAATTCTCTCTCATAGAAAAATCTAAGATGTTCCTTTCCTTCTTCACATTTTTTGCAAGTATTCTAGTGACTACAGAACATCGCAAGAAATATAAAAAACACCACTCAAAATTTTCAGACTTTTAAATGATACAAAATTGATGGAGAAACAGAATATTATATGACAGCATCAAGATATAATTATATAAAGCTTTTCATAGGGGGCTTTATGCAAGTTCTCCATAGAGAACAATAGTGGAAGTGTAATGTATATAAATGTGTTGAAAAATGGGAGGAGAGAAAAAGGAAGGGAAGGAATGGGGGTAAGTCTGCCATTGTAGGATAGTTCAGCAACTGCAGGTTCTGAGTCAAGGTGATGCTATAAATTAATTATGAAGGTCACTGCAGACAAAATTACTTCTTCCTAAGAGAAATTCCATCTCTGTTCTACTAAGATCTTTAAACAATTGGTTGAAGAGGGTAATTTACTTTACCTAAAGTCCACTGATTTAAATAATAATCTTATTAAAAACATAAAATGAAAAAAGATTTGATCAACTATTTGTTGCCTTGTCAAGGTAAGACATCAAGACCTCAATATATATATATATATACATATATATATATAATTTTTGTACAATAAAGTCTCATTTTTTAATCCATATATCAAGACCTCAATATATATATATTATTTTTGTACAATAAAGTCTCATTTTTTAATCCATATATTCCATTATTCAAACTCCCTTCCCCCTCCTGACCCCTCCCAGTCACTCTCTCTTCTCCCCATCCCCTCATCTCCTCCCCAGCAAGGGCAGGAGGTCCCAAGGACCCAGGGTGGATTAGTCCACTCCAGGCAAGTCCGATTTCCTCATCCTAATATTAAGATTGGGTCAGGTGTTTCTATGGAGTGAATGGGCTCCAAGGTGTCAGTCCAAGGTGCTTCAGATCCCAAGCTGTTCAGTAGTTGTGATTTGCAGCTTGGGAATGCTTTGTTTTTTGTTTAAAGTCCACTGATGTGTGAGTACATCCTCTGATTATCTTTCTGGAATTGTGATACCTAGCTCAGGAGGATATTCTCCAAATCCATCCATTTGCCTGCCAATTTTATGATATCATTTTTTTCTTACTGCTTAGTAGTAGTCCATTGTGTAGATGTACCACAATTTGTTAATCCATTATTCAGCTGAGAGGCATCTAGGTTGTTTCCAGGTTCTTGCTATTATGAATAATGCTGCTATGAACATAGTTGAGCTAATGAATTTGAGGTAGGAATGCACATCCTTTGGGTGTATGTCCAGTAGTGGTATTGTTGGGTCCTTGGGGAGATTGATTTCCAGTTTTCTGAGAAACCTCTATATTGCATTCCAGAGTGGCTGAACAAGCTTACACTCCTATCAACAATGGAGGAGTGTTCACTTTGCATTTAAATTAAATACAGGTAATGTGCTATCTAAGAAAATTGTGTGCTTATCTCTCAAATCTGACCATCCCTTTCTGGAAGCTGAATTCAAATCTTCACAAAATAGTCTTAGAAGGACCTAGAAACACAGGGATATAGGCAGGTAAGTAAAATAAGTGGGGTTAATGGTAAAGGGGCTTAACCCATAATAACACACCAGGAATGAAGAAGCCCAAGTACAGAATGATGAATTTTTTTAAGTAGAGAATTGTGAGACATTGTATAGTCATCTTCAGTCAGAGAATGTTTAAGAAGTCTAAATATCCAATGACACATGGTGAAACTGATTCCAAAAACTAGGTGCCTCAAAAAGCTTGAGTGCTGCCTCAGAGAAGGAAATGTATTGCACAGATAGGGAAAAAAAAGGCTTTTTTCTGTTCTACCTGTCCCCACTGGGAATGGATGGAGACTTTGTGAAAATTTCCTGAGGGAGATTAATAATTTTCCAAAAATATTTATCAAGAATTTTTCCAACTTTTGCATCCATGTTTCCTTTTCAAGAGAAATTTTGAGAAGGGACGTGGTCTACATCAATGGCTTATATAAAACTGACACCAAGAATATTGATTTTAAAGATAGAAGATAACTATAAGACTGACTTGTATAGTTTGCCACAAAAAGAAAGATAAGAGCGTTCTCCTTACATCAGCATTTTCAGTGTTAAATTGTTCGATTTGGTAAACAAAATAAAATTCTAAAGTATTCCTTTTCTAAATCTGTCCCTCAAATCTTTTAATTAACATGATTTCTTTCCTATACCACTTGTCCAAAATTATTTTAATGACTCTTTCTGAAAACTATAATATACATTTAGCTACTTTTAGCTGAATCTCAATAATAGTGAGAAATCGGTGTATCCTTTGCTATGCTTTGAATCCCCATCTAAAGCACTTTTTCCATCTGTGAGCTTTCTTCAACAATATCTCTAAATACACAAGGAAATGTATCTAACAGACAGAGTCAAAAATGTATAATGGGCTCATTTAAAGAGCAGATACAGATGTAAATCTTTGTAGAAGGAAACAATGGAATAGGGTACAGCTATTAACAGTTCAGATACCAAGAGGGACTTCAAAATCTACCATTATTATTGTGTGGAACATGCAGAAAGAATATTAAACATAGACCTAAACACAAGACAAGGAAAATTGAACCTAGATAGAGCACAACGGTCTGAGAATTTCAAATTTCATTTTCTATGCCTTTATTAAGTAATTAATGGGCCACAATTGTTTCCAGTGATTTTCAGAGAAAATAAAATACACTGGGATGCCAACTTAGACTGCTCTAAAGGGGCAGACAAGATAGATAAGCTCTGCCTTCTATCAACAGAATAGTTCAAATTTGGCTAGCTGTGAATACCATTACATACAAAATCTTTGCCATAGAAAATCCAAGAGCTTCCTTTCCTTTTCCACAAGTTTTGTAGCAAAGATTCTAGTAACTACATTGAGTCTCAAGAGACATGAAGTACACCACATAAGTGTCCATTTTCTACAGCCTGTCCCATCCAGGACATCATCCTCACAATAATCATCAGTTAGTATCTATCACATTGCAATACATACATGTCTCTCACAAGTTTGTAACATCTTTCAAAATTTGTCCAAACTCTTTCGCCTTGAATTTGTTTAAACAAAGCAAGATACAAAGCATATGTCCAAAATTATCATTTTAAATTACTAAGAAAATAAACATGACTATATAAAATCTTAGATGTCAAAATCATCTTTTCACCAACTATACCCATGAGATACACCTTCAAACTCTTTGTTCAATTGCTAACATTAAGAAAAGTATCCCTTACCTAAGAGAAAATAAAATTGAAAGGAAAAGGTAGCTGAATCACTAAGGTGAAAAAAAGTCACTTTCTCATGGTGCTTGGAACCCAGACTCTTGTAAGTAATACCTGCACCTAGTTGTAACTCCATGCATCTGAACTAAGTATATCTAAACATAATCTGCTAAGTATCTCTGATCATGATAAAGCCATGTGACAGACAACTTTCTAAATCTCAGGTGTAGGTAGATGTTGCCCAACATTGGAGTAAGCATGAACACTTTATTACTCTACCTCTCAGAACAATGTGATTAACGGTGATGGAAACAGTGAATGTTCAACCCTAGAGCCATGTCCACTTTCCACTCCTATGAGAATTATTGGAACAAAGGGAAAAAAATGCCCAAGAACCTTTTAAGCTTCCTTATTTTTCTCTGTCACATCATTAAAGGTTCAATGAATCTCCAATTAAGCCTCCCTGGCTGCTGTCACCAATTTGATTGATAGATGTCCTTGACTCACCCTCCACAGGACATGCCAGTACAACAGGCCCCCACCTGTCACCATCAATTATCGCTCCCTTGTCATCAGTGCCCTCACTTGTCAATTTATTTGCCACAAATCCTGTGAAGACCTCTAATCAGGGAGAAAAAAGAAAAAGTCATTATTCCCTACTTTTAGTGGTGAAATAGAAAAAAATTTAACAAACCACATACCATTTCATCCTCCAGAACAGTTTGCCTTAGGCTTTTTTTTTTTTTTTCAACAACTGGTACACAACTGGGTATCAGAAGGTCTAATTTAGACATGCATTTGTTTAATTAATTGAAATGAAAAAGAAGATAGAAAATGCAAACACACACACAAATACACACACAATAGCAAAGACTTCCAGAAATCAAGAATTTTGTCATGGTGAAATCTGGAAATTTTTCAGTTTCACTGGGAAATTAATACTAAGAAGCACTGATCAGAACTGATTTAAAACACATTCTTAGGTGCTTGCTGTTGGCAACTGAAGTATTCATGGATAGTTTAACTTGGTTTCTGCATAACCTGTTTAATGTGTCAACATGGGCTGACTGGGGTGCTTGCTGATTACCTATCTAGAACTCTGCAACCTCCAGTCTATTGACAAAAACATACATAAGGATATTTCCTCTAGAGGGCTGATATCCACTCCTGACACTGACCATGACCGTTCTGAGACAATTCAGGTGCATCCAACATGATCTTAAAAAACAGATTGATTCCATACACATGCCTGTTAGAAAATTGCCTTTGCCCTTGTAACCAAAGTGACAACAAAATGAAACTCCAACTCTTACTCATCCTATGTCTTGGAAAGATGATTTATTTCTCTGAAATCAGCTTTTGTGGGTTTTGCTTTGTGGCTTTATTTTTTTTCCTTTTTTTTTAGACATGAGAAATTGAGGAAGAAGAAAAGAAGAGAACATTCCATAGGATAAGGAAAAGCATCATCCTATGTACATGGAGATGCAGGGAGCTGTTTTGGGAATGAATGATGGTCTCCTGAGTTCATTTACTTTTCCAGTTTGGAAATGTGTTCCTTACTGTACCTAAATACTCATTATTAGAAGATACATGATGAACAGAGGAAGGAGGAAGACTGCCCTTTTCATCTCCTGCTGTGACCAAATCACAGAAACACAATCTGTAATGTCAACATATTTGTGTCCTAGTGCTAACTGTCTTCATGAGTAAGGAGATATTAAGCTGGTATTTATAGAACAATGGTCCACCATTGGATCCATGCTGTCCATTGCAGTATGGATGCATCAGTACCTACACAGTTATCTCTTCTCTAAAGAGGGTCAGAGGCTAATTAAATGAATTATTGTGTTTTTCACTTTTGTTTTCAATTAACATTTTCCCTATTAATGACAAAACTTTGGCTTTTCAACATTTTAAAGCATTTTCATCTTATTATCTAATTTTAAAGTATACTACTTTTAAGAGAAGAAATATAATAAAATTACCTATAAGAAATTACAAATTGTGAAGTTCCTTAAATATTTATTGCTGAATTTTTCACAGTAGCCAATATTCCAATTCTACTTGTTAAGTTATGAAATTAGGTCAGGAACAGATGACCATAAAATCCTTACTGATTACAGGTCTGACCCGTACAGCTCATATTTTATTCCTCTTACAGGAGTCTCTGGCACAAAAAAAGTAAATGGGTCAATGTTTCAATTGAAGCCTAATCTGGGTAATTTAGCTGCACACTCACCAATAACGGAATTGTTCAGCTCACAAAATCTCAGAAGTCAAGAAATGGAATAAAATTTCCATATCAGAACATATTTAGTTCCCACTCATATATTCCAAGAAAATGAGTTTTCTGTTCTTATTTAAATAATTCTAAGGGTTTATTCAGTCTTTCTGGGGGTACTTCCTGATATTTGACCAGTTCTTTCTTTTGAATAATAGTGATATATATCTTTGGTGAAAACTTTAACATGTTACCTATTCTTATTGTACATTAAGTATTAAAACTTTTTTGATCTACAGTCTTTTTCTCTAAGTCATCTGCTTGTGACACCAAACCAAATAACATAATTAATAGTAATAACAATGATAATAATAAGTTATAAAAACTAACAAAGCTATCAATAGCTATTAGTTATTGGTATCATTATGTAGCTATTTGCTTCAAAAAGAAACATTCACTCCTGAGAATAAGAGGAACTCATAAGACTCAGAAACCAAATAAAACTTCCAAGGCTCACAAAATGCCAAAGAATTACACAGTCCCTCCCCAACATTATATAAGTAGTAAAGGATTATCAGGAGAGGAGAGGTTCAGGCCAGCAGATTTACCTGGAAGCTGAGCAGGGCATTTCTAGGCTGGAGTTTTCCTGAGTCAAGGCTGTATGGGGGTGGCTGGGAGTGGGGAGATCTGGTGAAACAGCTTCCTTGAAGCCACCTGTGCTTGCATGAGAAACCCTTCACCTGCCACCTGTGATTTCATGAGAAACTCTTCACCTATAAGTCTGAAAGTAATATCAATAAACTGACTTTCCCAGAGCTAGATTTGTATGGAATCATTTCTTAGGTCTGTTATCAAAATACTATTGGATTAAATAAAAATTTGTTCATGTCACCTAGAAAAAGCAATATAGCCAGCATAAATGTCCCTATTCTGTCATTTCTCTTGCCTTAACAAATTTACAATCACAACACCATTCTCACTATCTGTGATTCCTCTATATTTAACATATAGTACCTGGTGTATAGTCTACAACAAAAGAGAGAGCTTTTTAAATAAAATTCATTATGAATTATTAAATGACTGTTGGGATTCTCCTGGACCATTGTCAATTCTGCTCAGATACCTTTTCAATTTACCTAGCAAATGTAACATTCCATCTTAGCATTCCACGTAAGAGGCATCTTAATGTTCAAGCTTGCTGAATGACTTTTTGTTATTGAAAATATCATCTATTCCTGTAAATACATTTTATAAAATTTTTAATTGCAAAGAGAAATCTTCAAGTCTTATGTAGACAAGCAGCCATGGATCTATATTTAAGCTACTCTCTTCTAAGAAAGAATAACATACAAATCAGCCAGACATCTTGTTAAACACATATTCTAATCAGTAGGGAGATAGCATGAGAATTTTTGCATTGCTAATAAGTTTCCATTCCCATGTTATAATGATGCTGCTGTTCCATGGAGACATTTTCAGATGTGACCTGTTAGGATGTAACAATATACTTTTTCATTGTTTTTCAAGTAGCTCTGCATCCCCACCTGATGGGATTGTCCACTGACTTTCTAGAGAAACCCAATCTAACTGTGAAAGTTCATATCTTATGTTTCTTTTTTAATTATAAATAAATTTAGCAAATAGATTTTAATGGTGCATGAAACCAAATTGTAAACATTCTTAAATATTTATTGCTTAAAATAGCATAGTAACCAATATTTAAATCTAGTTATTAAATCATAAGATTAGATCAAGGATGGGTGATCATGGAGTTTTTGAGCTTAGTAATTATGGACTAGTAAAATACACTAAAATTCTTCACATGCATTACATAGCAGGTCTTAGAACGCCAGAGGAAGAGGCAATTTTGTTCCTGTGAATTCAAGGTCAGTCTGTTCTTCATAGAGAGTTCTAGGCCAGGCAGGGCCACATAGTGAGATGTTGTTAAAAAACAAAAAAAGATTGAAGGAATGAAGGAAGAAAGAGAGAGAGAGAAAGAAGAAAGAAGGGAGGGAGAAAGGAAGTAAAAAAAACCCACTCAAGCCTATTTGGAAGACATTTGGCATTTTTTACTGAAATTTAATTTTTTAAATTTGTACATAGTAATTTGACATGCATATAAAATAAAGAAAGTGTTTAATATGTTTCTTTGTGCATGCATATGTATGTATGGATGGATACCTGTGTGTGTATGTGTAGAGGCCAGAGGTGCTTATCTGTGTGTGTAAGTATGTACAGGTAGGTGTGTGTGTGTGTGTGTGTGTGTGTGTGTGTAGAGGGCAGAGGTGTGTGGTGGAAATGTTCTCTGTATGCTGTAAATAAAGTAACTGTTTTGGCCGATGTGGAGCACTGTAGAAGTAAATTAAAGATCAAAAGGGAGACAGGTAAAAAGAGGGCAGAGTCAGTTAGTCTCCATCTGACCCTGAGGAACAACCATGTATGGAATCCAGGTGAGCCATGGGCCAGACCATGTGCCAGGTATATTACTAAAAACGGGTTCAATTAAGATGAAAGAGCTAGCTAGCCTGAGACATAGGCCAAAAAGTATGAAATTAATATAAGCATCTGATTCATTTCTTTGGGGGATAAAAGCCACTGCAGGCAAGGTCCAAACTTCTGGCCCAAATGGGGCCAGAAATCTTTTACAATAGAGGTGCCTGTGTGTGAATGTGGAGGCCAAAGGTCAGTGTTGACTATTGCTCAGAAGCTGTCCACGTTTGTTTTTTGCAGCACTGGGGTCTGGGTAGTCTAGACTGCCTGGCTGACAAGTTTCAGAGATCTGCCTGTCTCTGTCTCCTGCATTAGGATTAGAAACACATCTTGGAGCCCCTCCAGAGGACCACCTGGCCCAGTCTTGATGTTGGGGTGAGGAAAGAGGATCTGCCAGGAGTGGATGCTGAACTAAACCACTTTGGGACCTTGGGACCTTCTGCCCTTGCTGGGGAGGAGATAAAGTGATGTGGAGAAGAGAGAGTGACTGGAAGGGGCGACAGGGGATGGGGGGAGTTTGAACAAGGGTATTGGTGGATAAAAATATGACTTTATTCATAATAACAAAAAAGAAACACACCCCCATTTCTTTTTTTTTAATTCTATTTAATTTGGGGGCTGGAGATCAAGCTCAGGTCTTTGTACTTACACAACAATTACTTGACTTGCAGAAATCTTCCCCATTGCTTTAATATGTTTAACACACATATGCATATATCAGCTTTCTGCAATGAGTTCTCAAAATCTTCTCCATTAGCTTTTTATAACAAATATTCAGTTAATTGTTGTGTTGCATGGTTATATTATGGTGTTCAAGAATATGAAAGATTATCTCAAATATACAACTGCATCTTTGTACTCACCAACCATTCTATCTAGATCTCCTCTTGCTGAAAGGCATTTTAATTCGCATTGTAAGAGACTCAGTCACATTACTTCTTCTTTCTTAGATTTGAAGCCAATGTATTGTCTATCCAAAAAAAAAAACTAAAACCTCACTGCTGAAGAATGTCTTTGTTAGCATAAATTAAAAAAATATGTGTATGTACATATATATATATATATATAGTTATTTTGCATTTAACTGTCATGGATTGGAAATCTAATATTTCTTCTTAAAGGCAGCAGAGCAGCTTGAGAGTACAATAAACACTTTATTTGGCCTAGTAAATTACTCTTAACATTTGTTAATGTTTTAAACTTCTGATTTTGTTGTTGTTATAAGAAAAGCTCTTAAGGGCCAATAAGCTGACAGCATTAATGATTATTCTAAAAGTCTTGTTTCAGTTAGAAAAGTGTAGTCAGAGTTTGCACTGAAGAATAAACAGCACTTCCAGCCTCGATGTTTTCAACTTGTCATTTCTTCTAATTTGGTTTTTAAGGAGAAGTACACTCACAAAGGCTCAAATAGCACCCAGAAAATACAAGACATCCTGACTTTGTTGAATGAGACTTGGACAGAACAAACAAATCTAATGTCTATTTTAAGTAAAAAGGAAACATTGCTAATGACTCATACCATGAAGAAAGTCAAGAAATAAAGCCGGGGGGGGTTGTAAAATAATTATAGTAAGAATCTGTCTAAAGGTCACTGCACCTAACTAAATATAGTTGAAAACAATTGAGAGGAATAATGGGCTTGGGTCCTTTTGTACAGTCTGCATGACTTTAGATAGATTAGGGCCCAAGTATTTCAAAAATACATTGATTGTGACAACACAATTCTTGCCTCAATGGAGCTAAGAGATACATTATTAAGGAGCCAAATAAGTAACCACAGCCTAGGAACAGATTCAAGGTTGCTCAAATTCTATTCCCCAATATGGTAACAGTTCGATGTTTGTATAGTAACACAACAAAGAAAGTTATAAACTCAGGTGCTTGTCACGTGTATTGGAGAAAGCATTAGGCAGATGGGTTACAGCAAGTGGAAAAAGAATCTGGACAATAGGCCTCAGATGCTAACTGACAATTCTCATAGCCTTTTGGCTGGTGGAAGTTCATAGTTTGCTAAGTTTATATGTTCCAGAACTTTTTTAGTTTGTTACTTATATAAATGTTAGGCCAAATACAGGTGTGAACAAGAGGCTAAAAAGAGTTCAAGATAAGTTGTAATTAGACTCTAGGCCTGCAACATTCCCACAACTCTTTGATCTTTAAAGTTCTAAAGGGTTAGTTAGCCTTACAGAAGGCTCAGTGGAAGGTGGTATAGCTTCTTTCCAGAGACTTCTATTCATGCTTACTAGTTCTTTTTAAATATGACCAAGTATTATTGTCCTTAATCTCTGTTATGATTTTAGGAGAACACCACCTGCCACACTTCTCCTTCCATATCACTTAGGGAGAGAGAATACCTTCTTTTCCACTCTCAGAAGCTAAGCCACTGCTTAGTTATTAACAGGATATGTGCCCAAAGAAATTTCTCTTCCCCCCAGTGGTAAGGATGGCATGTCCCATTGGGGCTGTCTGTCCTAGACTCAGTTCCAAAACATAGACCTGGGGATCATGCAAGGACTGGATACCATGATAGTCCTGCCACATCTGTGAGAAAACAGCCTTTGCTGTACTAGCCCATTGAGATGACATTGTTGATGATGAGAGCAACAGTGATATTGGTTAATTCAACACTGTATCCAAATAAAGGCTTTTTTAAATGTCCTACTTGTACTGAACTTGCCCTTTTCTCTTGGTTTTTGAACTTCCATTTTCTTTGGCTGGGATTCTCCATTTTTCAACTATGTTAACTCTTATCCAGCCCTTACACATCAGCTTATAAACCTTCCTGATTGCCCTAGACCATGGTAAGTGCCCTCCCACAGGCTCCCTAGCAACCAGGTTGTCCTCTCTCCACATACACCATTCTGAACTGCAAATGCCTGTTTATTGGTCTCACTCCCTCTTGAGGCTGCACTTTATGGGAGAAGAGACAGCATTTGTTGTCTCTCTATTGTTCCCTCACTGCTGAGGTTAGTGGCTAGTTTGCAATAAGCTTACAGTCCAATTTACCAAGTGAATAAATAAGCAAATGAACAAGTGAAAATGATGAGAGGCATGATGCTAAAAATTCTAAACACATAACATAGACTCTGAGTCTTTGCATCTCAATTCACAGTTCTCCAATTTTTTTTTTGGGGGGGTGGAGGTGGGATGACACAGGGTTTCTTTGTTAACTTTGAAGCCTGTCCTGAAACTTGCTCTGTAAACAAGGTTGGCCTTAGACTCACAGAGATCTCCTTGCCTCTGCTTCCCAAGTGCTGGAATTCAAGGTATGAGCTACCACCACCTCTAAATTTCTACATAAATATTTAAGTTGTGGATTTCAGTGCAAATGAAAGTAGAGATCTGAGCTTCTTCAAAATTATTAAAGAACTTCTATATTCTTTACTAAGAATATTTCTTTAGACAATTTATTTTATTATCATTCCCCTACCTCAACTTTTCCCCGGTCTTTGCTACCTTTTCCTAACTACCCATCTTTGCTTTGTGTTCTCTCTCTCTCTCTCTCTCTCTCTCTCTCTCTCTCTCTCTCTCTCTCTCTCTCTCTCTCTCTCTCTCTCCCCTCTCTCTCCAGCTCTCAAGAAATAAATAAATAAAAACCTTCAGGACTGGTGCATATATGAACTTATATAAAGACAGCATAGTAATACACATAGGTTCAAGCCACTCAGGAACCAGCAGCAGTGAGAGGGTGTAGTGGACAAAGGGTCCCAACCCTAACCAAGAAACTACTTGAAAATGATGTGTGTTGGCAAAGGGACCATCAATTTTCTCCAAGAGAGTGAGCATATCAACTACACGCCAGGGCAAGGCTCATGCTCAGGAGTAGTTGGCCAACACAATAGAAACTCTGGATTACTTTGGCATTTATTATTGCCCATATTAAAATTTCTTTATTTTAATAGAGCATTCAACTAAGCAGGAGCCCTTCTAAACATAGGTTACAGTGTGACTGCATAGATTGTATAAAGCTGACCCTGTTTCTTAGCTCTATAAACATAGACAAGTAAGCTAATCAATCTGTGTTTCTCTGTTCTCTATATAAAATAAGATTAAGGAAACATTAGTTCTGAGTCCTTGTCTAGGAGTGGGCTTGGCAAGGCCAGTCTAGAGTTTGAGCCAGTGCCTTAAAGGAATCAAAGTAGTGGTTTCTGGGGAGGTCCCACTCTTTGTGCTTGGCTTTGGTTATCAGTCCTTAGGCAGCTGTGTCTGAGGTATACTATGTTCTCTTTGCCAACATTGTCTGACTTAGCTCTCTGCTGAACTTGGCTGTTGCTGTTTTTCTTCCTGCTGATAGTATATATGGTACTGAACTTCCTACAGTCTTTGTTTGGTATAAGTCATAATCTTATGAAACTCCAGGTCCCAACTATTGCTTTTCTCTTATTTCTTTTCTTGTCCTCTCTATTTCTCACTCCCAGTCCTTCCTCTCAACTGGTGCAAGATGAAGGGATGGTTCCATTGTTAAGAGAACTTGATATTCTTCCAGAGGACAGTGTTCCACTCCCGGTACCAGGCAGCAGTTTACTAACCTTCTGTATCTCCAATTCCAAAAGTTGGCTAATAGCCTCAGGTCATGAGAAATTGAATCAGGTTGTAATGGGCAATAGTCCCTAGCCATAAAGAACAGCTTATTTCCACCTTGACCATCTACTCCTGTAAAAACAATATTCCAGGTTACAAAAAAACAAATCCTTCTATTTCCAGGGAAATCACAAGAAAATAGCTGGAACTTTGTAGTAGCTATTTATGCCTCTCTCTCTCTCTCTCTCTCTCTCTCTCTCTCTCTCTCTCTCTCTCTCTCTCTCTCTCTCTGTGTATATATATATATATATATATATATATATATATATATATATATATATATATATATATACCTGGCCCCAGGCCTCTCCAAGCACTCTCTAACTTCATTCTGCAGAAAATCTGGGAATTCTCTGTTCCAACAATGTTTTCTTAGCTTGTTGAGATAAAATCTGTCTGTTTTTCTTACAGTCTATGGGCATTGGATACACATGTGGTACAAAATATTCATAGAAAACATTTATATGATAGTTTTATATAAAATAATATCAAATAGAACTACTGTGAGAATTGAAAAAGAAATAGATATTAGAACATTATAATGGCAAAAGTCTATGTAAGTGCTGATACTACACAGAAGACTGTGTAAGTCAAATAGAAATCTGGGTTATTTCAGGTTTTGCTGCAGGTTTCCTTTAGGCTACAGAAGTTTGTCCTGGATAGCGTATGTAGATCAATGTTTCTAAATTGGAGGTGACTTTGCTGCTCTGAGACATTTGACACTATCTGGAGACACTTTGGTTGTCACAGTTGGGGGCATTCTTGGCATCAAGTGGATACAGAAAGGATGCTGCTGATGTTGCACAGGAGGAAGATCACCCCACCCCCAGGCCAAGAATTAACAGGTCAAAATGTCAATATCTCTAAGGTTGACAAGCCTGGATCTACATTGATTTCTGGGCTTCCAAGGACAAATCACTGAATATTTTCAGCTTCTTGGGTTTTCAATTTATAAAAGATAGCTAATAACACCTGGACCTTCTTACTTTTCAAGGATGTTGTAAAGATAAATTTAGGAGGGAAGATCTCAGCTCTTGGAGGGGAAAGGGTACTATTATAGCCTGAGGTGTTATTATCAAGCTGTGCCGACACTTTCGCTCTCAGGAAGCCAAATGTTCTACTTGGAAATGATAATTTCCTCCACTAAATGAGCATTTTATTTCCCAGAGGGACTCATTTTGTTCACCTTTGCCATCATTGGATTGGGCCCATTACAGCTGTTGTTCTTTCTTTATGTGAAATTTTATAACATACATCACAACAGAGCCTCTCTTAAAGGAATGTGCACTCTAGAGTAATAAACCACACACATGTAGCCGTCTGCAAACAATCTATAACACAACTGGCCTGGATATTTACAAGCACAGACCTCAAACTTAGATGTTTCACATTATTCAATATAGAATAAACAATAATACTGTTCTGAGTCAGGGTGCACATAGCCACACTTCCAAATCCCAGTGTAAGTGAACAGATCAATGGTAAAGCATAACTTTCATCTGTTATTTATAAAGTGAATGCCTTAAAGACTATTCAAAATAGGGAAGGGAGCCTATAAGAGAACAAGGAAAAATTCAGGTAGGGAAAGGAAATCATAGAGCACCACAAATTAATTCAGCCCATATTAATTCAAACACCATAAATGTGTAATTAATCAATAACTTGTGCATGAAGATTGCACTGCTTGCATAAAATTAAAATGAAATAGCATTATTGTGATTAGAAAGAGCTAATGTCAGTGTATGAGCCCCCAGATGTTCAAAGCAGTTGCTTTCTGATGAAAATCTATATTCACAAAATCATGCTAGGGTGGAAAGCACTGGCTAGGAAAGAATTTCCCTAACATGAGTTTTATATCTCTCTCTGATGGCTGCATGAAGGAGCAGAGGCAGGCACTGAAAGGGAAAGGTGGAATGACAAGGTATAGTATGAATCGATTTATCAGACTCTGTCAGTGCTTGCCTGGGGAAACATATGCATATGAGACATCTTGCTATGTCCTTTCCTATGGCCTAAAGAGGTGAAGTGGGCTAACGAGAAAAGGGACAATAACAACCATGGTGGAAGAGACTGAATGCCACCAGAAGAGGGACGAGGCTTCGTGTTCTACTTTCCAGTGCTGGCACTGCTTGCTTTGAATGTCATTGCAAGGGACAAATCTATGGCAATGGAAACCAAAGCACTAAAGAACAAACAATTGCTTTCTAAGTTTAATCTCTCCAGCTATTGACCCAGGCACTGGGTATCTGCATGTTTGTTTGCTCTTCTGTTGAATAAAGCTAATGGTCCTCCTATAGTATGACTATTACACAGATTTAAAGAGATAGTGAATAGAAGATCTCATTACACTTAATGTTTGGTTTAACTCAAAGAATGCATATTTATCTATCTGTCTATAGAAAAATAATTTTTGTATGTTTAGGATTGTCTGACTTCATGGAAATATCATTTCAAATCTTTTTCAAAGCATTCTATGGCTCTGTAATACCATCACATGGCTTCCTACTCTGACAGATGCACTGTCCATCACTCTAATAGCCATGTGTGATGAATCTGTCATTCCTATGTATCCCACATTCCTGTATGGGATTGGCCTTTATCCACACTGACACTAAAAACAGGAGCATGTGAGTAAACAGTTAGTTGTCAATTCAGTAATATTTTTGACAAGAGTCTGACTGTGTAGATCAGGATAGCCTCATACTCTCCATCTGCCTGCCTCAGCTCCCTTGGATACAGGAATGGAAGATTTATACCATGATGTCTGACTTAAGTACACTTCTACATGACTTAATAATGTAGTTTGAATAAGGGAAAGATAAAAGATTTTAAGCTGTCCTTTCCCATCACAGACCTCTTTTGTGTGTACTACAGAATCCAAGTCCTAGGGGCAGAGGGAGGTGAGAATAAGGAGAAAAGTTGGAGGGATTGACTCAATTTTGTCTTCCTCTCTTGTCTATTCATAAACATGTGAGGCAAGGTTTGGCTTTATAGTCAAGGCTGGTCCTAAGACCTTTATCCTCCTATCTCAGACTGTTGACACACATTTATCCATCTCTAGAAAAATAGCTTGTTAAATTTCATGGTGCTTTTTATCATCCTGACTACTGCTTCACTCACCCTAGACTCAGTAATTAATGGCAGCTTATGCTACAAAGTGACATAAATAAATACACATTCAGAAAACAAGAGAACACCTGCTATTTTTCCAAATGATGGAGGTTATGGCTACGGTTTAATAAAATAAACTAAATTACTATGTGACATTCAAAGTCTAAATGGCTGAACAAAGGATATCCTAGTTGTCCACACATCCTAAAAACAGCCATTAGGACCAACAAAGGAGTTCAGTTACATCCTCTCCAGAAATGTATTTCATGTTAAATGGCTTGGTTTTGTTTGTTTGTTTGTTTGTTTGTTCTTGTTCTTTGTTTCCTTGTTTGGCTTGAGAAATAATGTAGAAGTATTTCTCTTAACAGTGTCAGCCACTGACAACAGACCATTGTGGTTGTTTCTGATAGTTCAATTTTATTACTGGACTTCAATTTTTAAAAAACATAAAATCACATAACAAGTAGATATAAACTGCAAACTGAATCCAAAAACTCATCCACCATGATCAAGTAGGCTTTATCTCAGAGATGCAGGGATGGTTCAACATACAAAAATTTGTTAATATTATCCACCATATAAACAAATTAAAAAGAAGAATACCACATGATCATCTTACTAAATACTGGAAAAGTCTTTGACAAAATCCAACATAAATTCATGATAAAGGTCAGAGATATAAAGAACATAAATAAACATAATAAAGACAATAAATGGCAAGCTGACAGCCAATGCCAAACTAAATGAAGAGAAACTCAGAAAGATCCCACTAAAATCAGGAACAAGACAAGGCTGCCACTTTTTCCACCTCTATCCAATGTGATAATATAAATCCTAGCTAAAACCATAAGACAACAAAGGAGATCAAGTGTATACAAATTGGAAAGGAAGAAGTCAAACTTTTACTATTTACAGATGGTATGATAATATATACATAAGTGACTTCAAAAATTGTACTAGGGGACTCCTATAGCCCTCCTATTTACAAATAATAAAAGGGATGAAAAAGAAGTCAGGGAAACATCACTCTTTATAATAGACACAAATAATGTAAAATATCTTGGGATAACTCTAACCAAATAAGAAAAAGACCTGTATGACAAGAACTTTAGAATACTGAAGAAAGAAACAGAAAAAGAATAGAAAATGGAAAGACCTCCCATACTCTTGGATAGATAGGATTAATGTAGTAAAAATAGTAATCTTACCAAAAGCAGTTTACAGATTCAATGCAATCCCTATCAAAATCCCAACACAATTCTTCACAGACCTTGAAAGAATAATACTCAAATTCATATGGAAAAACAAAAAACCCCAAATTGCCAAAACAATCTTATATAATAAAATTACTTCTGGAGGCATTGCCATTCCAGACTTCAAGCTATAATATAAACTATAGTAATAAAAACAGCTTGATACAGACAAGTAGATGAATGAAATCAAATTGAAGACCCTGATATTAATCCCCACAACTGTGAACATCTAGTTTTTGACAGAGAAGCCAAAAATATACAATAAAAAAGAAAACATCTTCAACAAATGGTGCTGGTGTAACTGGATGGTGGTATGTAAAAGAATGCAAATAGATCTATATCTTTATCTATCATCCTGTACCAAACTCAAGTTCAAGTAGATCAAGAACTTTGACATAAATTCAGTTACACTGAACCTAATAGAAGAGAAAGTGGAAAATATTCTTGGACAAATTGACATAGGAGACCACTTTCTAAATATAACACCAGTAGCATAGAAAATGAAAACAGCAATTAATAAATGGGACCTCCTGAAACTAAGAAGCTTCTGCCAGGCAAAGGACATGACCAATAAAACAAAATAGCAGCCCACAGAATGGGAAAAGATCTTCATCAACCCTATGTCTGATAGAGGGCTGATCTCTAAAATATATAAAGAACTCAAGAAACTAAACCTTGAAATACCAAATAATCCAATTAAAAATGGAGTATAGACCCAAACAAAGAATTCCCAAAAGAAGAATCTCAAATGATTAAAAGACACTTAAAAAATAGCTCAACATCCTTAGACTTCAGGGGAATATAAATCAAAACAACTCTTGAGATACCATCTTGCATCTGTCAGAATGACTAAGATCAAAAACATTGATAATAAGGGATATGGAGTAAGGGGAATACTCCTCCATTGCTGGTGGGAGCGTATACTTGTACAGCCACTTTGGAAATCAATATGGCTGTTTCTCAGAAAACTAGGAATCAATCTACCTCATGATCCAGCAGTACCACGATTGGGCATATACCCAAAAGATGCACATTTATACCACAAGGACATTTGCACAACTATGTTCATAGCAGCATTATTCATAATAGCCAGAACCTCAAGTGAAGAATGAATAAAAATAAAATGTTGTACATTTATGCAGCAGAAAAATAAACAAACAATAAAAAACAACTTCTGAAATTTTCAGACAATTGGATGGAACTAGAAAAAAAAAAAAAAAACAAAACAAAAAAAAACCTTCCTGGGTAACGTAACCCAGATCCAGAAAGACAAACACAGAATGTATTTAGGCATAAAGCAAAGGATAACTAGGCTACAATCCACAACCCCAGAAAAGCCAGGTAATAAGGAGACCCCCTAAGAGAGACATCCATGGATCCCTCTGGAAGGAGAAATAAATAAGATTTCTTAATTAAATTGGGAGCATGGGAGGTGGAAAGAGAACATGAGAGAATGGAATGGTAGAATTGGGGAAGGGACGAAAAAGATAGCAACTTGAAATAGATATCTTGCTGGAGGGAGCCATTTTGGTGTTTGGAGAAACGCGGTGCTAGGAAAATTCCCAGGAATCTACAAGGATGACCCCAGCTAAGACTCCAAGCAATAGTGGAGAGGGTGCTTGAATGGGCCTTCTCCTGTAGTCAAAATGATGATCACTTTAATTGTTCACATAAAACCTTTGTCCAGCAACTGATGAAAGCAGATGCAGAGATTCAAAGCCAAGTTTCCAGGCCAATTGAAGAAAAGGAGGAAGGATTACATGAGCAAAAGAGTCAATATCATGATGGGGAAACCCAGAGACAGCTGACCTGAGCTACTAGTCACTGCCTCTGGACTGACAGCTGGGCAACCTGCATGGAACCAAACTTGCTCTGAATATGGATGACAGTTGTATGGTGAGGGCAGTTTGTCAGTTCTCTGGCAGCAGGATCAGGATTTATCCCTAGTGCATAGACTGGCTTTTTTGAGCCCATTCCCTATAAAGGGATACCTTGCTCAACCTTGATACAGGCAGGAGGGCCTTGGTCCTATTGCAATTTGATGTGTTAAACTTTGTTGACTCTCCATGGGAGGCTTATTCTCTGTGAGGAGGAGATAAAAGAGTAAGAGAGAAGGGAAAGCTGGAGGTTGAGGGGTTAATGGGAAGAGGAGAGGAAAGGGGAACTATGGTTGGTACATAAAATTAAAAAGAAAACATTTTTAAAAATGTAGAGTTGGGCTGAAAAGAACACTGGCTTTAATTGTCAGTAACTCTGGTTCCAGAGGAACCAATAACCTCTTCTGGTCTCTGCAGGCACAGCAAGCTTGTGTTGCATATACATACATTCAAGCAAAATACTCATACACATAAAAATTTAAAACTCTGGAAAAAAATTAAAGAAAGAAAGAAACATTCCTCCCATCAGTGCCAGCCGGTATCAGGTTCTCAATCAGTGACAAGAGACTGTCGTGGTTATTTCTTATGGTTCAATTCCACTATCAGACCGTGATCTTCAAAAAAATATAAACATACATCAAAAGAATACCCTGTCCATTCTAATATGGATTATGATCAGCTCTCCCGTTAGAGTCTTACTTTGGAGCTCCTTGTTTTCCTTCCTTTGTGTTCCAATATTGAATTGGAGAGAACTATTTCAAAAAGTAACTGCATTAGCAGCCATTAACTGCAAGTGGAGTCCAACAATGTCTTCTCTTAGTATTTGCCTACTGTTCCCAAGGATTCAGTCAGAATGTGTAATGGGCAAAAGGGGCTAAGCAGGGGACTACCCTCAGAACTGGCATGAGATAGTGACAAAGGGACAAACTTGGGCTCCATCCAAGCTTGCTCTGGCTGTTTAGAAAATGTCCCATCCTTTGTTTATAAAAGTGGTGCTTCAGTGACTTTCTTAGATCAGCTGTCAAATGACAAGATTAAAAGGCAGAGACTGCATGGTTATAAAGAAGAGTTGGTGTTTTTATCTGTCTGCCTTGTCACATTGATCATACATGACCAAGTCATCTGTGACTAATGTGGACAAAGGAGAATCAGGGCCAGTCAGGTCCTCCTGCTATCAGACAACACTGATAGTCTGCTCACCTGGCTTCCCGAGAGAGAGATAACAGCGGCCTCCCTTCCAGCTTCTACTCCTCTCACCGCCAGCAGAAGTAAGGGTGCTCGAAAAGCCCCCAGTCCAATCAGCAGAGCTGGGGCCAAGTGGCCAGATGGTAGGTTTTGCTGCAGGGGAAGCTAATGGCCTCATGTGATAGTGAGCTCATGCACTTGCCTTTCAGGAGAGGAGACGGAGCTATTGAATTAGCTTTGCAAAGGATCCTCTTTCAGCTTAATCAACATTTGCAGAAGGAGAAATTAGATTGTACAGTCTGTAAATGAGGCTAGCCACCTCTATGACCAGACATTGCTGCTTCTGCTCACTGCAGAGAATGGGCACTATTTGTACAGCCCGGTCAGGCCTGAGTGCCTATTTACCAGCAATGATAGTTCATTTCAAACCCTTACCCTGTTTGACACTAGAAAGAAAAACAGATCAGAAACCTAAAATTTAAGCCATAAGATCTCCCAAATTCAAGCTCAGACTAAATAGCCTCAAAACAAACACAGCTGCTTTCCAGGCTGGCCTTGAAATTCCTGATTAATTAAATATTGCACATAGTCAATATTTAATAATGCATGCTCAATAATTGATTGAAAGAATTTTTGGCTCTATTTAAGACATATTTTATTTAAATACAGTACAACTAAATCACTCAGTATTGAACTCAGATATTTAAAGCTATTTTCAGAGTTCTGAATTTTAAAGACAAGTACTGTATGCAAGCTTCTTTGAGGAAGAATAACTTCTACTGTTGATAATTTGGAATTTAAATTAAAATGCACCTGTATCTTTGCTTTTTAGTAGTCCATGTTCACAAATTATAGTCTGGCGTATGGGAACCAGGGGATCCTGGGTAACACAGACACATAGTGAGCAGTGATCAAAGCATAGGCCCACCAGTCTGATTTCTCATCAGGTCTAACCTATTCTCTTCTCCCCTAGCTCATTTAAAGGAATTCAGGCAAATAAACATTAATCTTGGACAATATGTTTGAAAACTTAAGTGTTGTCATTGGAAAAGGGATTCCAAAAGTTTCAGATCCCAGAACATGTAAGTTATGCTACATAATTGCTAGAAATGATTCTGCAAGATAAGAAAAATGTTACTCGAATAACATAAAATTCTATTACTGACTCTATAGTATTCAGTATAAATATCACTGTAGAATAAAATGCAACATATTTACACATGAAACTCATAAAGTAGCCAAAACTAAAATCATAGGTCATGTGTTAGTCATCAAGTAAAATTAAAATCACTATGACAAAATGAGCTAGAAGTTTTTATATCATGTAATTACTTGTTTTTCATTTGTAGAGAAGATAAAATCTTCAGAAACAGTATTACATTCTTAAGATCTAGATGAGTAAAAATTACAAGACTGTGGTTACTTTTAATTCTGTTTTAAAAACCAACATGCTCACCTCAGACTCTAAAGTTAAATAAGATGAATTGTCTCTGTGTTTAATAAGTAAATATGCTTTTGCTTCTTTTTATTGGTTCACTAGTCACATTCTTATTGTTTTTCATCATGCCTAAAGGTACATTAAAGAGAGAATTCTAACTTTACATTATCATTGTCGCTTTGTGATCACACTCTTCATCAATAATTATAATTTTCATTATAGAAAGCCAATATTTATTGAATATTTTCTAAGCTCTCAGTGTTATGCCTATAAAATTTTGCTAAATTAAAAATGTTATTAGTATTGCTTCAAAAGGAAGACGACATAGCTGTTATTCCACAGAATATTTTATGGACAGTGCTGCAGAAAAGTAGGGATTGGCAGGGACCATGGAGACTCCGGATATCTTTATAATGAAGAAAGCAGAGCAAGAATACCTACCATCTAATCTGGCCAGAGGAGACCAATTCTTATAAGAAGGATTTGCACACTGGACAATGCTTAGGCAAAGGAGACCCTTAGCATTCCCACAAACAATAGAAACTAGAAACACTTACTGGGAAGAAGCCTGCAGCCCTCACAGGCTCTGAGTGCAGTCTGTACCACTACTGGAAAATCTAGAATGTTTCATTACTCTCACTATTAAAAGGCCCTCTCTTTATTATTACCTAAAACAACCAAGCAACTGTTCACAACACTATCTTAAAACTCCATCCACTTGAAATTTCACCTCCTCCCTCTCCCTGTATCCCACAAAACGGTTCAGCATCCTGAGAAGTCCACTCTATATAATTTTACCTATAAAGTCCTAGGAAAATAGCTGGGCAGAGTGGTCTGAACAACTTTGCTTATAAAGCCCCTGCAAATACCTCATATTAGTGAGCAAACTCTCCAGTTCTACTAGTGCAGGCTAGTCCCCTAGCAACCCTAATATACTAAAGAACATCATGCCCTATTGAAGTGAGAACTCTACTTCCATACCCAGAAATGCTAGCAAAGCCTAACTCTATTAAAATTCACAGAAAACTGACAGCCATAACTAGACCTGCTAGCAAACCTCCCTTTCTAGGAGCTGCAACCTAGCTAATGGAGCAAGCCCATGAAACCCTGAAGCATAAGTTAATACAACAAATACAGAAATCATAGATATTAATGATACCAATTAACTGAAGACACTAAAAGTATGCTGTTAGCACAGTGCTAGCCTGAACCAAAGCATGGTCTAATCAACCATCACCCTGGGACACATCTCAAGAAAGAAATAACTTTCTCACAAAAGCCTCCAATAAGATTGTTAGGGGCAATTCATCTGATAGATATGCAGATACCTACAAAAGAACCCAGGTATCACAAAAAGGAAAGAAAACATGTCTACAAAGGAGCATACTACCCAGCAAGAGACTCCAATAATTAAAAAAATAATTTTGATTAGGTATATAAATATTTAAAATAATAGTCCAAAAAACCTCCATGAGATAAAAGAGAATACAGATAGACAAGGTTTTTCAAAACTTGGGGAAAATCATTTTATAAATAAGAAATTTGTAAAAAGAATCACAAAAAAATCATAAGTCAATATATGAACTTGGTAATATAATAAAACAAACACTAAAATGTAATAGAAACTGAATTGCAGAATAAGCCAAACCAAAATATCTTTAGATGTGTGTGTGTGTGTGTGTGTGTGTGTGTGTGTGTGTGTGTGTTATACATGGAGACCAGTAGGATGTCTTCCTCAGTTGGTATATCTTTTAAGAGTGGGTATATCATCATCAAACCTAATTTGACTAGATTGACTGGTCAAAAATCTCCAGAGATCTTCATGCCTCAGGCTCTCTACTTCTAGGTTAAAGATATGTATTATTTAAGCCAATATTTTTATTTGAATGTTGGCAATTAAACTCGGGTCCTTATAGTCATACAGCTTTTGAAGTCAACCTCTAGTCATGTAACAAATATTACAAAGCTTACTACAAAAGCCATTCAAAAGATATATGACTTTTCTTCAAGAACAAATAAGACAAATAGTGATATAAAATAAAGCTTTAAAACAGAGTGACGAATTTTGCTTCTAATTTTAAGTTTTCAATTAGATTGGATGGTTAGATTTAACATATTAGAAGTTTAGCTCTATTTTTTGTACTTAGCAAGAGGGCTGTCACTACAATATGCATTAAACAACATTTTCTCCTTCACTCTCAACTCTATCATATATCATATTTCATATCAAAATTAAAGATTAAGATGTTATCTCCTGGTAATTGTGGAAAAGATGAAAATATTTGCAGTAATTACTGGGTATGCACATTACTTCAATAATTCTATTTCCATAAAGCCTTCATTTACATGTTCAAGTACAGATGCAAGTACATTCACACAAAAACTTAAGAGTAAAGCAATATGATATCTGACGTTACGGAGACAATATTGTCAAAAATATTTTTAAGATATTTGTTTAACATTCAAAGACTACCTCAATATGTGAAGAGTTTCTTGCATTTTTGAGCACTTACAGGGTGCATTTTGTTAGATGATGAAAATCAAACATGTTTTTCTCTGAATGGAGACACTTGAGACTCAAGAGTATTTGCAAGGTCCCACACTTACAAAGGTCTCTCTAAATACTTAGAATATTCAATGTAGTCTATAATAGTTTATCAAATGGCAGAAGGAAGGAGAGTTGTGTAGAGAGATATTACAACCACAGGAAACTTAAAGGACACAAACAACAAAAGGGAGAGGCTTGAAAATTTCAGAGAAGAGAATACAGCTATGTGAAGCCTGACATAAGTACAACAGGTGCAGAACCTTAGCACACAAGTATTTACCTGCCATTTAGAAACCAACACCGTTGGAAGCAATGTTTCCACATTCAAATAGTGCAACTGTAGTGTTGTTTGATTTCATATGTGAACCTTAGATGTCTAATAACCAAAAAATTAAAAGAATAGACTTCAGGATGTCTAGAACTAAAGGCATCAAATAAAGTAAGTAGCAAGGAGCAGAGTTTCTAGCAATAGATTTAGTCAAAGTAAGGCAAAGGCAAAAATGTTTAATATTATCTGTTTTAGAGTCTATACATGGTGACAATAGGATCCAGATTCTACAGATAAAGAAGAATGGACAGGTAACAATACTTACGTGTAGAATCAGAACTCAAGCCTAGAAAATGAGATTTACTAGGAGAAATAGAAGTAAAATCAACTGAAAAAGTTGGTCACATAAGCTTAGGAAACATAATAGAGTTTTTTAAATCTTGGCTGTCAGGGACTACAGAAACCCAGAAAATTTTACATACTATTAACACCAAGTTTTGGATAGCATGAGAAGCTAGTCATAAGGTCCATTAAGTATCATGTGACTTGGGAATTGATGTTATTAAATCTACAAACAGAAGAACATCAGACTTCAAATGCAAAGAAAGGCAGAGCTAGATACCAAGGCACAAACAACTTGTATTTTCAATGGAAACATCTAGAAATAATCAGATATTGTCTTACTTGAATAAGCAAATGAAATAAACTTGAAATGTTAGCAGCTTAAGTCATATATTTCTAAATATATGGTGAAGGTTGATCAATTGCCAGAGGTAGAAACAATTTTTTGTCTATTTGGTCAGAACATTTGGGCACCATAGTAACATACCTACATAATGTGTACTTTGTAATTGGGACTCTGCTATATACACTGTCATTTCCAAATGATATTCAACTACCCCCCACAAATGAGATTCAAGCTATACAGGAAGGAGTAAAATTGCTCACCATCTACTCATGGAAATTCATTTTCAATTATCTTAAAGTGCTTTTACTCTGTAACATCATTTTTGACGGTGAGTGAAATCAGAGTGCCAGGATTGTTTTAAAAAGTAAATGTATCACTCATCAAAGGCAATTCTGATGTAATCAGCATTTACTTTCTACAAAGACATTTCACCCATTTAAAATATCTGCTTCATGTCCCATTTCCAACACTCCAGCAGGATACACACAATTTGAAAATGACAAAACCACCCATCAGAAAATCTCCTTTTGAATACTTGTTCCATAGGCTGCTACTCACTGAGTTACAAAAAGGAAGGCTAAGGGTACAATTTCCATGACTTGTGTAAAGAGAATTCTGAGACCATTGAGCATGCACTAATTTAGTTAGGTTATTGAATATATGTGAATATATTTCTCTTTATCTGATTTTTGCCACAAAGAGACTTAATATTATTACAAAGTGGGATTTATAAAAATATTTGAGGAATAAAATGGGAATAAAGGATAATATCTCCTTTCTTTCAAAAGGGGGTTTTGATAATAACACAAATACAGATTTGGAGAACTATTAAAACTCTTGCTACAAAGGAAATGAAAAACTTTCATTGTCTGTATTCCCATCATCTCCTCAGCTGCCCATCTCATAATACCCTTATTGCAACTGACATGGGGTGATGAATGCAGAAATCTCAGACAAAGAAGAGCATGTAAAGATAAAAGGCTATACGGTAAAGAAAAAAAAATCCAAAGAACAAAGGCCAGACTGCATGTTACTTTTGTTACCATTTTGTTTCCAAAAGCTGCTTAGGTAATACCTAAAAGCTAGAATTCTATAGAGAAAGCACCAATCCACAAAGAATCCTGGTGTGTCTAAAACATTATCATACAGAAAAAAAAATAGATAAAGCTACTACTAAAAATGTGCTCAGAGTTCCCCCCATCTCTATATTTACCTACATACCTATCTACCTACCTATTTAGCCTCTTTTATTTATTTCTTTCTCTAAACATGAGCTCAGAAATCACATACTGAAGAGCTTAAAGGATAATTGAAGGACTTAGCCAGCAAGTAGTTACCCCAGCATTTCCTATAATATTATTGGGAAGGTTTGGAAGCTGAGAATCAAGTTCAGCAGGTGCCTGTAAGTTTCATTGTGCAGAAATAGACTGTAACTTAGTGCAAGAAAATAAGAATTCTGAGTATTGGCAAGACTTGCTGCTTCCATGTATTTTAACTTCTCTCTCTTCTCAAGAATAAAAAAGAGAGAGAGAGAGGCAGAGAGAGAGAGAGAGAGAGAGAGAGAGAGAGAGAGAGAGAGAGAGAGAGAGAGAAAGAAAGTTTACTATAATCTACCAAGAAGGAAAATCACATCCTAATGGGTTTAGTCTGTGCAGTCTTTAATAGAACGTGGCAGATCCACTTCTTGTTCCCATAGAATACATTCCAGTTATACCAAATTTCATACAGAAAAGTCTCCTCATTTAATCACTAAAAACCATTTTTAGTTTATTTGTAATTACTCTGTTCTTCACAGGTTTTCAACTGAGAAATGCTATAAATGTCAACTGGTCTTTATTCTGTAATTTTACTCTACTTATCTTGAAAATCACCTTATCTAATTTTTAAAATTCAATTATTTAATTAAAAAACCCACCAATACTCTTAGAACATCTATAAGTAAAAAGAGTCCTTAATTTATGATAACATGTGTATGAAAACAGAGTTTTCCTCAAGAAACTTAGCATACATCATTAGCTGAGCAAAAAGTTCATCAACTCTCAACAGTGGAGATTTGGAAGTTTCTGGAAAACATCTAAAACTTAAGAGGACAAAAAAGAGAAAGAAAGAAAGAAAATGGATTGAACCATGTGCTCGCTCCTGATTCTGCCCTAGGAAATACTCTGTTAAACTCAGTTAAACACTTTCAGCTAGATGTAAACCAACTTTCTTACAGCAGGCCACTTCTTCTCCACCAACCATTTAAAATGTCATAATTGAATGAAAATCAGGTGACAGGAAAAACAAGATGGAATTTAAAAGGCAAATAATCTGAGACTGTATCTTATATTGATAGCAAAACAAACACAATTATGGGTCTTAGTTATGTACTAGACAGATGGATAAAAATAAACATTATTATCTGTAAATTAAGAACCAGAATATAAAATTTGTTTAAAAAATTGTCTCAAATTAAAAATGGAAACAGAAACAATAAATCACAAAATATAAGAATGCCAAATAAAGTCTTATAAACATGCTTCTTCTCATATTAGTGATGAACAAATTAAACTTAGCACATAAGCTCTTAAAGTAACTGAAATTTATTATTCTGCAATCAGAAAAAGAGGGGGGTCAGTAGGAGAACAAAGAAAGAAGGAAAGAAAGGAGATTAAAGACATTCCTTAAGCAATACTACACAAAAACAATTTAAAACGATAAATATCATAGGCATAGAGATGACAGTCTTCATACTGGAAAGAAAAATAGAATAGTAATAAGATACAGAAATCATGGACATGTATTTTGAGATTATTTAATTGGAAGTCCCAATTAAATAATCTCAAAATACATAGGTCAAGATGAAACTAAGAGAAAAACATATCTGTTTTAGTGAAGATCTAAGTGCACCAATATTTGAAAAAAAAACTGCACTTTTAACAAAACTGACCTCACAGATACATTGAAAAATATATGTATTTATTTTTCCATATTCTTCATGAATATAGAAATAAGGGTAATGAAATAAAGTAAACATAGTATGTGCTTTCTAATTATTAATGTATATAGAGATACTAAAAGTTTCACCTTAAATCAGGTTAAAAATACAGTCTAAGTAAATTACAAATTATTAACAACAGATAGATCATATTATAGTCTTTTAGATTTTAATTGATATACTGATGGCATATTCTATGTACAACTGCATATTATAAAGTAGCATGTGATATTTTCAATAAATATATAAAATGTATAATCATCACTACAGTAATTGGTGTACCCATCACCTCAAATATTTATCATTTCTCTGTGTTGGGATCATCAAGATCTTTTCCACTAACTATTTCCAAATTTCTAATTAGATTTCAGATCATACTCTTTAATCATAATACAAAAAGATTGTAAATAAAAGGGTGGCATAGAGCTCAATTGGAGAATAACTGGCCAGAATGCACAAGACCCTGGGTTTGGGTCTCCTGCACCTTAAAAAATAAGTAATAATCAAAAAGATAGTAAAAGATTTGTACATATAATTAAAAATTAATAATACTGTTTACAAAATATTACTCAAGTGGAAAGAGCTCAGATTATGAAATAAATAAAGCTGTTGATGATGAAAATACCACAGGAAGTAATATTATAAGTAGGTAAAATGATGACAAAAGTCTACAGGTAGAGAGACATGCATGGGCCCAAAAGGAAAACCTACAACTCATGTTTTGATAAATGGACTATTAGAAGCTAGCTACCTTCTAATTTTTTATTTGTTTGTTTAGACTCATAGACATGTGCTGCTCATAGGCATGGGCAAAGAAGCTTCTTCTGAAGTTAATGGTGGGTATTTATAACTAGGAAAGGTGCTACGGATAAGTGACTGTTACAGCTCAGCTCTAAAGGCTTCATCTGTTAGCCTCCTCTTAGGCAAAGAGAAAGTTTCATTTTCCTCAGGGAGCCAACCATTGGTAAGTCATTCAAGCAACAGTAAATAACCCTCTAATCATGCTTATAAATGCAAGCCTAATTAACATGAATGAGGGGAGGACATGAGAGTGGGGAGGACTAATTACAAGAAATGAGCATCAGAAGAAGTGGAAGAGGCATAAAACGGGCATGGGGGAGTGAATACGGTGATCATATATGTTGTGTATATGTACAGAACTGTCAGAAGATATTACACTTGAAATAAATAATTAAATAGAGAAGATGAACGGTAAGTAGAATGACAAAAACACTAGCCAAACATAAAATTCAAAATACAAAAAAGATACTTTAAAATAAAGCAATAAGAAATAAGGTTAATGAAATATTTAAAAAGAGTAAAGAAAAAATAATATAGCAATTCTCCAGTAGTATTCATGAAGAATATGGAAAAATAAATATGTAAGCATTACAAAGGAAAGGGATTGTGGGAACTATCTCAGTCAGTCAGTGTTCACTGTGCAAGCAGGAGGACTTGAGTGTGGCTCCAAGTCATCTCTGAAAGCTGAGCATGCTGACATGTATCTATTATGGTATGAACTTGTTGTGAGATATTTTTTTTAATTTTTATTTATTTGAGTTTTGTGTTTTTTTAACAAAATTTTTATTTATTTTTTTAAATTTTTTATTTAATTTTTAAAAATTTTTATCAATATGAGTTTTAATTTTTTTGATCAAAATAGACCTTTTTTATGGAAACAGTGAGTTTTTGGAGTGTTTTAATATGTTTATTTATGTCAGACATCTTAGCCTCATATTTTTTATGTTGAGATCTTTTAAAATAGGTATGTATAAAGTATATTATCACATAAAAAAAGTAAAAGGACTTTTGGGTGGAGATAACCTCTAAATGTATAATCTTGGAAATAATCTTTTATCACTATTGTGAAAAAGTGAGTTAAATTTTGAACATTTATCTGGTCAGACATTTTAGAAGAAAGAAAAAAATTGTTTTATTTAGATGTAATGTGGACTTATGGTCAGCAGGTGTTGTAGTTGTGCCACAGCAGAGGTGTCATAAGGAATTTTTTGGCTCGTCTTTGTTTTTTTAAAAAAATCTTGTTGGTGTGTCTCACTGTAATGGCTCAATCTGTGTCTCAGGACGCTCTTGGCTGCCCGGAGATCTGTGTGTAGATGCGAAGCCAAACTGGCCACTCAGACCAGCTGGGTCTGTAGGCGGGGAGCCCGTGGTTTTTGTGGAACCAGCCCCACGTTGGGCACCAATTATCACGGTATGAACCCACCGTGAGATATATTTTAAAAGAGGTTTATTTTGTGAGAATCACTTATAGAACAGAGAAGGTTTTAAGAAATGGTGAAGGGGTAAGGTTGCAGTGCGCCGGAGCGTTTCTAACAAAAGCTCCTCACCCACACACCGCACCTCTGAACTCCCACGCCACTAGCCAGAACCACGAACAGCCCGGAAGCCATGTCATCAGTCTCAAAACCGTGCCACCGGTCTGGAACTCTCGAGAGAGGTCCCGGCTCTGTGCGAGAGAATGCCGGCTTTTTGTCTTGGTCCTCTCTCCTGGAGGTCTACTTTTGGAACTCTTTCTAGTTGACCACGCCCCGCTCGGCTCCAGCCCTCTGCCGCAATCCGTTCACATGTATAGTTCCTAATTTCCCGCTACATGTGTCTATAACTCCAATAGTCAGAGGTGATGGAGAAGCCTTCCTAGAGATTGCTGGCCAACTATCTAACCAAGTTCCAGGTTCAGTGAGGGGCCCTGTCCCAACAGAATACAGGTCTTTCAAAAAACTCTTCAGGATAACATCTGCCCTACACACACACACTCACACATACATTCAGATGCATACGCACACACACACACACACACACATGCATATGAACATGTGAACTTACAACCATGTAACAGTAAAAAAAAATAACAGCACACACACATGCACAAAGAGAAATTACATATTGTTTCAAATTATGCAAAATGAAAGCATTGAACCAAATATATTGTGTTACTTTGCAAACAATTAGGAAAGCTTTTATTTAATTATATAGCAGTAAGTATCAAAGTAGCATCATACATATTTCACAGAGGTCCTCACTGATGCAATAAGATAATAAGAAGACAAATATTCAAAGAAAAAGTCAAAATTTTATTTGAAAAACATTTAGCTGCATAAAGGTAAAAATATGTTGCTAAAATTAAGGATGTGACAACATGATAAATAAATGTCATCCCTCACAAAAGACCCAGCAGTTTACCTCTAATAAAATTAACTTGCAGCATGTATAGCAGTCAAACTATGGATAAAACTAAGGAGTATGTGAGCTAGCTTAATAAACCCACTGTGGAAAAACATGTAAATATTAATAAATGAAACTAAACAGACATTCAAGTATACCAAAGTAGATGAAGTGATATGCCAACTACAGAATGAGTAGATATGTGGAAAACATCACTCTTCACTCATTTTTTTTTTTTTTAGCATTAAGTTCCTGAGCTTCTGAATCCTAAATTCTTATCCATGCTGTGATGTTACATAAGTAAACTAGAAAATGACACAATTTATTACAGGCATTCTACAACAAGCCAAGTATTCTAAGGCATTGAGGTGACTTATCATAGTACCAGAGTGTTCTCAAGATGTGGGATGTCTTTCTGTATGCTGTGAATTACCACTGATCAATAAAGGGACTGTTTTGGCCTATGGCAAGGCATCTTGGAGGCATGTAGGGAAACCCAAGTGGAGATAAAGGGATGGAGGGTGGAGTCAGGGAGACACTGCAAGCTGCTGCCCAGAGAAGACAAGATGTAAAAGTACAGGTAAGTCATAAGCCATGTGGCAGTACACAGATTAATAAAAATGGGTTGAGTAAAGTTGTAAGAGCTAGTTGGTAATGAGCCTGAGACTAGGACAAATAGTTTGCAATCAAAATAAGCCTTTTGTAATTATGTTATAAACAGCTGTGGAACCACAAATGGGAGAGCATTGTCTGGACCACAGGCTGGGTCTGACAGGTCAGAAACTTCAGGCTACACTGCCTTTTGCAGGTTATGTACCATTCAGACTTTGTAGTTACAGTTTGAAATTTCTTAAATTTATATGTAAAAATAAACTCTAAAACTTTTATAATCCAAAGAGAAAATCAAATGATGGAGAGCAATTCAATCAGATATTAAAGTTTTACAAGACTGTAATAATTTAGGCAATGTTAAAGAAAATGATACGAGATTTAGAAATAAATGTATAAATAAATATGTATAATAAACAGTTCATCCCAATGTCACTCACAAATATAATAACAGGTAACATAATATATATACTATACTAGAAAAGCTTGTAGGTCTATAAATTAGTAGAATCACTGGGGGGATGATTTGCAAAAACTTGGTAAAACTAAATATGTGCATGCAATACACTCTTAGCTTTAATCTCCTAGGGAAATTTGCCCACATAAATAAATCACACTGATTATAGTATTATTAAAATAGGAAAGAATGTGAAGCATATTTGAGATAAAAAGATATGTGAAATGTAGGTGCATGCAGCTAAACACTGAAATTAGACATGCTAATGGTAATGGTCTTTGCTGTTACTCTGAGTGAACTGAGAGAGTCCTGTGATATCACATTTCTCCTGCCTGAACATTTCCAGAGACAATTTACATATGAGGCAGCACCTGAACACAGACTATCCACCCTCTGTATACGCTGGCTGAGACTTCTGAGGGGGGAGATTAGAAGTAAAAGCCAACCCACATACGAAAGATGAGTTCTTCCTGAATGGCCATCTCTTGTTGCTTCCAGCACTGTAGATATCAGATCCACCTTCAGCCTTCCAATGGGGCTCATACCAGTGACTCTCCAGCAAACTTCTAGGCATCCAGCCTTTTCCTAAGATGTCATCATTGATCTCTTATTCTGAGGTTTCCATCTTGATATGCTGGATAGCTACTGCTTTCTCTGCTTCTACAGCATGCAGACAGCAATTACTCAGACTCACATCAACTATCCCAGTACAACACATATCCCTTTACAATTACTCTGTTCTCTGATACAAGTATGGACAGACCTTGGAAGAAGTTTTGTAAATGAGATGATAATGAATACCACACCAAAATACCAGAGAAGACCTGCTTTGAGTAAAAATATGTACAAATTATTTATGTTACAAACACTTTATCATAATTACATTTGTATATGCTTTTAGGTACAAATAAAGACAGAGGATGGTCTACGTAAAAAGCAGACTGTCCTTTTTGGAGGCTTTTTTTTTAAGTCCATGAAAATCATTAACGCTCGAGTGTTATTTTGCCAACAAAAACAATAAAAATCAACTAAGATGTCAAATTCTCAGTGGAGTGATGTCCTGTATGACAGAGAAAAGAAGCTATAGCATATCTCAGTTCCTTATTAGACTCTTTATACAAATAGTAAACTGAAATATTAGGAAGCTCTGTATATCCAAAGACCTGGAGAACCTAACCCAGGATGCTTATCTAGACATCTTACATATCACATTCATCACAGTACACTTATACTAAATTATTTCTTTATTATTAAGAGGCAAAAGGAAGTACAAAGAATGCCTTATAATCACATTTATAGAATATTTAAAACAGAACCAGATCTACAAACTACCCACCACAGTCAGAGATGTCAAATGACTTGCTCAAGAACATACAGTTGATAGTCAACCAAAATAAACCTTTAGAGTATCCAAAATCACAAGAAATTAAGAGAGGACTGAAATATTAAACTCATGAGATGTTATTAACAAAAGCAGAATACACAGTGCAGAGCCCTTAAGTAAATATCTAAGAACAATGACAAAAATGCAAGTATATGATATTACAAAGGAAAAGATGGAAGTAGATCACCAGAGAAGTAAAGAAATACAGAGAATTATGGGAATAAAATGTAATCTATACTAGGTGATTTTATTCTCTCTCTACTGCAAAAGGTCTGCAATTTCTACCAAGTCTCATGTACTAAACCCATCTCCACAGGTCTGGATTGGAGTTCATCTCTACGATAGACATATCAAGCCTGGACTGTGATTTATAGCTTTGAGGTTGCCAAGTAAATTCTTTGTCAGGATTGGTCGTAATTTTTAACTACTCAGTTACTAATTATTAAGTGATATAAAGATTGGGATGAGGCTAGTAATGTGTAACATTTTTTCCTTAACTCTGCAAATATCAAGAAACTGGATTTATCATTTGGTAATGGCAGAAGCATTATTTGATAATGGCAAGAGATTTCACTCTCAACATGGGCAGCCTCTAGGGCATTTCCATCCACTGGACAGAACATTTTATTCTCACACTCACTCTGCCCAAGGCCAAGAGAGAAATGTGAAAATTATTGTTGTCCTAGAAAGAGACATGTATATAACCACAGGGCAACAACATCATTAGCCATCCATTCACTACTCCAGTGATGATTGATGTGCAAAGGAAAGAAATGGTCTCCTGACTGTCCAAAATGGTTCCTGACAGTAACAGCATTACTGTGGTCACCCATAAACTATTAGTGTTGCTGAGAGGGAGAGAGAGAGAGAGAGAGAGAGAGAGAGAGAGAGAGAGAGAGAGAGAGAGAGAGAAGAGAACCCTACATTCCAAGCCTTGGTTGGGGGAAGGTTGATTAGCCTTGTATATTTAACGTTGGTATTTCTCTTTTGAGATCTCCATGGATTATATTAGAATAAGTATTTAGATTTAATTTCTGTGTCTATAAAAGAAATTGATACAACTAGACATTATTAAAATGTATTATTGTTATTATTAATTCATGATTTTTCATATTGATTATAAAAGTGTTTTTATTCACTTCCTTTGCCCTATTTGCCTTCTTATTTTAGTATTCCTGACCCAAATTTAAAAGAAAAGTGTAATTCAAGGAGAATAGTAAATAAAAAGATTCCTATAGTATCTCCCTTAATAAAATAATTCTTTTAATGTGAGAAATAAGTAAATGTTCTATAATTTTAAAGATAAGTACAGTAATTCACAAGAACTCTCTATATATGTTTTTCTGTCTGTCTCTGTCTCCCTCTCTCTCTTTCTCTCTCTCTCCTAAGGTGTCATGAAAATGACAGAAAAACTGATAGCTTTACGGATGGCAATTTTGATGTTGTTTGGTTTGAAGTATAAGAAAAAAACATGATAGATTAGTGTGTGTGATACTATAATTATTCATTAACTGAATTCAAGTCAATGAGAAGAGGTGTATCGAGCCCCATGCTAAAGAAAGGGAAAATGTGCCATTTTCCCTGCTTAAATCAAACTGAAATAAAATTAATCTACACAGGCTCATCTAAAGATGAAGTTATCAGAAGTTTGGGAAGACATAGAGCTCAGACATTAGACAGACATGGACATAAGAGCATAAGAAAATATTAGACCAAAGATTCAGAAAAGAGCTGAAAAGTCTAACCATCACACTAGAAATTGTGGAGAAATTTCTTATAAACAAGTAGAAAATCCTGGGTATAAGTGGAATTATGAATTAAAAAGTCCCCTCCTTTCATTATGATTGGTATTGGAGGTACAAGAAATTTGAAATAAACAGAGAAGTTTGATAGGCAAATTAGTCAACACATGACTAAATATTTCTTAGTTTCAATGCACATAAACAAAATAAGTGCACATGTTGTGGAAGAGGCATTTGCAATTCTGTATTTTACAAAATGGAACCATATTATTCAAATCATTCTGAAGTAATCAATGAGAAGTAATTGTGAATCTCCACTATTGCCAGGCATAAAACAAATCTTAGAATGTATAGCAGGATTTGAAAGAGGAGCAGGTTTACAGCTTGGACATGCTTAGCTTTTTGTGTAAAGTCCACTAGTGAGTGAGTACATCCTCTGTTTATCTTTCTGAGTTTGTGAGACCTCCCTCTGGAGGATATTCTCCAAATCCATCCATTTGTCTGCAAATTTTAGGATATAATTTTTTTCTGAGTAGTATTCCATTGTGACAAGAAGCTAAGCATGTCCAAGCTGCAAACCACAACCATTGAACAGCTTGGGATCTGAAACATCTTGGACCAGCAACTTAGAGCCCATTTCCTCCAGAGGAACACCTGACCCAGTCTTGATGTGGGGGTGAGGAAAGCAGATCTGCCAGGAATGGATGCTGAACTACACCATACTCAGTCCTTGGGACCTCTTGCCCTTACTGGAGAGGAGAAAAACTGATGGAAAGAAGAGTGAGTGACTGGGGTGGGGGTGGGGCAGGAGGGGGAAGGAAGCCTGATCAAGAGGATACATGGATAAAAAAAATTACTTTATTCATAATAAAAAAGAAATATTTTCTAAAACAGAAAGAGGAGCAGGAGTTGTTCTGGCTAACTCATGAGAAAAGAATTATTACTTTAACTCTAACAGCACTGGCGGATTTGCAAAAGAATCTATTCACTAATTGCAGCATGCAAACTAGACAAGTAATGACTACCTGTTCTTACCTGTGGGTGTCAGCCTACAAGTCACCAGAGTAACTAGGGGCAGGCCCTAGCAGGTGATAGAGGGAGGAGACAGGAAAAAAAAAAAAAAAAAAAAACATGATTCAGAATCATGAAGACCCTGAGTTTATATCTGAAAGTGCTTACATACGTTTTCAAGCCAGGATTCAAACAAAGCATAGTACAAGATATTCAGACATTATCTTGAAAAAAATCCTCTGCTGTTCTTGAGTCAGGCTGTAGACTGCTTGCTTCATAATCACATCATGTGCCTCCTGCTAGCTCAGGCAGTAAAATAATAAATTCTTTCTCAGGGGCTAATCAGACTAGTCCCATGGTCATCAAGTCTAAAGCAAGGAGCAAGCCTAATTCACTGAAACTGTAGAATAGCTGAGTCATCTTTTATTCTGCGAGTCAGTTTGGGAAACTGAGTCACTGTATGAGGACTCACACTTACCTTCACTTAAATTGACTATTTGATTTACAGGCACTTGGTAGGAAGAGGCAATGTTCTTTCCTCATTAGTTTCCCTGTCCTGCCTGTCGTGGATTGAATAAACTGTTCCCATATTCTTCAGCATCTGAATACTAGGTTTCCTATTGCAAGAATAAATAAGTCTTCTAATAAAATCCCAGAGTCAGATATTGGAGAAAAGCTGAAAGATCAGAGAGACAGACTTACAAGCCACAATCATTTCTCATTCCTCAGGAATCTTAGGAATCAACGCCTTAGTCCTCAGTGGAAGGGGAAGAGGGTCTTAGGTAAAGGGTTGAATTCTTGCCTCCTCTGGCCTTATCTTTATTTCTTCACCCAGTTATCTCACTTCCTGTTTCAACTTTCCTAATGCTAGGATTAAAGGTGTGTGCCAATACTGTCTGACCTCTATGGCTAACCCTGGCTGTCTCTGTCCTCTGATTTTCAGACAAACTTTACTAAATTATACAATCTATCACCACAGTCCCCAGGTGGTGACATTTTTTCTATAAGTTTAGAACTTTTTGTCGTAATAGAAAAAATATGCGACTTGAAGTGGGCTTTGGGATTTCAAAAGCCATAATGCTGTTTTAGTCTTCTCCCTCTCCTTCTTTCTCCCCCTCCTTCTCCCTCTCCTCCCTCACCTCCTTCTCCTTCTCCCCTTCTTTTCTCCCCCTCCCCTTCTGTCTCTGGAACCATAAGCCCCAAATAAATACGTGAGAAGTAACATTTTCCAACCTCTGATTGTCACCAGTCTGGGGCATGTCAGCTTGTAGATCAGTGTTCTGATCCACTCCCTTATTGGATTATTATCTTATCTACTCATTAGCAAGTCAGAATTCTCCATGTCTAAATTACCAGTTCAAAGCCTTCTATCATTTTCTCATTCAATAGTCTGTCATCTTTATTTCCTCTAAAAATGCATTTTTATTCTAAAAAATTATTCTTTTTTTCACTTTGCTTTCAAATATTTTCATCTAAGCAACAACCTAGCACCTTGCTTCAATCTTCTGAGTCCTCTACTGGCCACAAATATTTTGGCATAAGCAAGTATAACTACTAGTGTTCTTGGAATTTAGACTTTGGGAAATTTATATAACAGTCCTCCTTCTTTGCTATATTACAATGTATCCACTCTGTTTTCATGTAGCAATGGTATATAACTTATCAAGAAAGGGTATAGAGTATATGCGTGAAATGGTAGAACATGGAAAAGACTTACTTCATATTAAAAACCAGATTTTCCCAGGGTCATTCACTAATCTGACCCTTCCTCTTGCCTTTAAGTCAATGTTTATTCTAGATTTATCATATCCTTGGAAAAGTCATATTTACATATAACTATTTTTGTAATATTTATATGCATTCTTTGAACTTTTCATTTAAATATACAAAGTACCTGGATTATATTCAGTCCTTTCTGCTCCTTTAGCTTCATTCAGGACATCCTTTACACATCTCCCTCTCAATTTTATGACTTTTGACTTGACTAATCTTATATTTTTAATACATTGAATCTGTTGCCCCTATGTATGTGGGTTTAGCCACTGGCATAGATAAGTACATCTGTGAATTCATGTGTTACACAGCCATGTTATATTTAGAAGATAATATTTCACAATACTCTCTCTAACCCTCTAAATTTGCATTCTTTCCAACCCCTCATTTCTCCACTGCTTCCTGTAACTTGGAACGGAACGGGGAAGAGGTTCATGGAGATGACCCATCCACAACTGAACAATCACAGACACTTATTCTCAGCACACTGAACAGTGCTGAAAATCTCTGCATTAATCATTAGTCGGTGTAAGAAACATCTCTGATCGAGGTTTAAAATGGGACAAATCTATAGCTATAAACATAAAGTTTTAAAAGACATTTTTGAAAAACAAGAGGAGAATACTTCATTGGCTCTATGACCTTTCTAGCCATGGTTTTGATCATGTATATATTATCAAACATGAATTCCCTTTTGTAGAGTAGGCTTCAAATACAATGAAGAAAGTGGTTGACAAAAATCAAATATTTGTGAAAAACCACATAGAAAGCTATAATCTTACAAGTGAAGTAAAATGTGTAATAAGAGGGGGTGTCAGAACACATATAATAGGAAAGAACAGGATAAGGGAGACTGTTAGGAGCTAAAGCAGAGATGGGGGAAAGGAGGGAGAAGAGAGTAGGTTAACTGTAACCAAGGATATGTAAAGATTTATAAAAACCCACTAGTTTGTTAGCAATTTAAAATAACTTTAGAAGAGTCTAATTACTCTGCATGAGTGAACAATACCACTCTCAGAAGACAGAGGTTTGTGACCCAATTAATAAGACTGATTAATTACCACAAAACGATATATTATTTGGGTCAGTATTTATTCAGGCAATTTACAATATAAATGTAGGAAATGGAAAAAGGATTCATTCATCTGGAATGAATCTTCCTTCCAGGCAGTAGAGAAGCAAAGAGAGGGCTGTTCTCAGAGACCAGCACTTAAGCTGTACCTCACCATGCCTTAAGGCTACAGCTTTGAAAGTCATAGGTGAACCCAAAACCTGTGCTGACCCTGAGGCCACTCCCTTAGGTCAGGGAGGTGCTGAATCCCACTACATCTCATCCTTTTGTCTTAATAAGAAAGCTTCAAACCCATATGTGTGTGTGTGTGTGTGTGTGTGTGTGTGTGTGTGTGTGTGTACGTATTGTAAGTGTTCCTGGCATGCTTCGTGGTGGACTCTACATGAGAACAATGAGAAAATGATAGAAGGCTATGAACTGGTAATTTAGACATGGAGAATTCTGAATTGCCAATGAGTAGATAAGATAATAATCCAATAAGGGAGTGGAGCTGGGTGAAATAAAAATCACTGGCATGTAACGACCACTTGGTAAAGCCAACATGGTGCCACATATGGATGGTACACCCCTAGGAATGGCGACATGAATCATGCTCACTCTTCTCTTAGAAAAAAGTGGCCCATTGTTGCTGGTTCCACTTTCGGGACCCAGCGCTGGCTGCAGAATCCCAGCGCTCTCTGGGGCAGGGGCAGGTGGACGCTGTCCCTGACCACTTCCACGGCTCCTGCTGAGGGAAACCCCGCCACGACCTCGAACTGAGCGAACCAACTGCTGGGGTCTCCGAGGGGCGGATTCGGACCCCGCCCAGAGGTCAGGAGGGGGCTAGAGGCCTCAGTG